>OY720443.1:14965914-15062515 GCA_963082915.1 Dolichopus griseipennis | reverse complement strand
TGGAAAGTGGTGTTTAAAAATATGGCAATTTTCCATTTGGTATTTCACAGAATCATATATTGAGTTAGATTTCCTTGAATTTGATGTCCGTTATCCGATTAATTAAGTTTGTTGAATCCTAAGTTTGCCTAATTCTTCAGCTTTCCTGCAAATTCCTATTATTCTCTAAACTGATACAAACTTTTAAATTTAAATGTGGGTGTTTCCTAATTAGGTGCACCTCTGTATACCACTGCATAGATAATTATGAGTAGACAAATTATGAGAGATATGGGAGCTAAGATAGGCCACTTCTAGTTTCCAAAATTATGGGCTTAAATGAAATTTGAAAATATTTTTTTTTATTTTTCATAATTTTACTCTTAACTCTGTTTCTGGACTAATTATGAAAATTTTGTAAAATTTATTCGAAAGCTTAAGATGTCCTCTTTTAATCTTCTATCGTGTTCTATCTTTTAGACTTTCAAAACTAAAAAGCGAGCTTTTAAATTTAAAACACGTTGAAATTTTAACAATTTTTTTTAAAAAAAACCATAAGTATGTATGCAGTGGTATATAGCAGTACACTTAATTAAGAAACACCCTGTATATGGTTGTTTAATTTAATTCCAAACAAGGGTATACAATGGATATCCGCTTCCGATTTCTATAAAATTTATTATAACGGTACTAAGTGACATTACCTACATGTCATAGAAGACAATTTTGACCAACAATGTTATTTGAAGTTATTTGAAATTTTTTCTTTGACAAACCTCAGAAAAGTGAGATATATTAATATGAAATAAGATCTACATTAAAAAGAGTATTATGCTCTACCATATTGTGGTAATTGGTTCCGGTATTCTGTCGCAAAGCATAAATATAACTGTTAAAGCATAAATACTGCAATATATTAGAAAAATTTCCAATTAATCAATTTTTGATATTTAAATGACGTTGTCGTTCGAAGTTGTATGTAGTTTATGAAATATTAGTGACACGTCACTAAATACCGTTATAATATTGCAGTATTTTCCCTAAACTATTTTCTAGGGTATGAAAGTAAAAGCAATTATTCATTTAATTTTTAAAAATTTATAAAAATTTAATTGAAGACTGAATGAAATTAAGCTTTAGTTTTAAATATAAAAATTGTCTGTAAATTATACAAATATTTCAAAATTTTATTTTTCAATGAAGTAATTTGTTGTTGTTGTTGTTGTTTAGACGGGGGGGAAAGCAAGTCTCCCTTACACCTAGGCCTTGCGGCCCGTTGTGCACCCCTCATTAAATACTTTCTATTTATTTATAACTACTATATTATTTATTTTGTTTATATTATATATTTGTATATTTATATTATATTTGGTCACCATGGGGATTCGTAAAGAAAAATTATTTTTCAATCATTTTTTTTTTAATTAAATATTGTATGACCTGACCGGGAATCGAACCCGGACTCCCTCGGTTAATAAGCCAAATGCTTACCCACTGCACCACCGAGGCCCCCATGAAGTAATTTATATACAATTTTTTTAAACTTTTAAATATAAATATACGTAAACACAATTGTAAATAAAAGAAAATGGTTATTATAAATACTTTAATGAGTTAACACGTAATAAAGTGTACCTTTATTGCATATAATTTAACATAAAATGCAGATTATATAAAGGCATCGCTATTTAAAGTTATATTTCAGCATTTTTCGTGAAAAAAAATGTTTAAAAGTATTTACAAGTACGCTTGCACATTTATGCATTTGTAGTTCATATTTTCATTGCATAAAAAAGATTTTTTTAATTTATACATGGGGAAAAAAAAATATTCTGCCGTGCATTGAGAACATTAAAAACACTGATTACATTATCTGGCTCTTTTAAATTTTAAATTATACAAAAAAGTTTTTTTTTGTAAAGTAAATTCATTTAAGATTCTTTAAAAGTGTTGAATAAAATTTTTAATCGTATATCCGATTATAATAAAAAAAAAATTCAATTCGTAATTAAATTACACTTCGAATACATTAAAGATACACTTCCCTTTTGAATTATATACCAGAAACATAAAAATAAACATTAAATAAATCATTTTAACTCTGTATAGTATGTATAGTTCTTGTCTTTTATCCATCGTTTTAATTAATTACTGCAATTTGCAATTTTATTTTAGTTAAGAATACATTTAATTTATATTTTCTACATTTTATGGAAAAAAAGATTAAAACTATAAAAAAAAATGTAAATATAAATAAGTTTATTTCTGGAGAATCATTATTATAATTTTTCACTCAAGTTTTATCTTTTTGTCCATTTAAATTCCATGTAAAAGTTTACAGATTTTATTTGTATATGATGTTGTTTTTTAAAGAAAAAATTATATGGGAAAAATATTATTAAAAATTTTTATTTTGTAATATAAAATAATTCAGTTTATTTTCTTTTAAAAATTCAATTAATAGTTGTTGATTAAAATGCAATTTTTTTTATTCCTCTTTCACTCCTTTAAGGCGTGAACAATGTTCATTAGATTACGCTTCAGTTTTGTTAATCTTCTGCTAAGCTTTATTTTCACCAAAATAATTATTATTCGGCCAAATAGGGAGTTATTACTTTAATCGAAATCTAGTTCAATATTAAACCTTGTTACAAAAATCTTAATATCTACTATAGATTTACTTCATGATCAAATAACTTAATAAAATGGGTTGTTCTGAATATTATTAGTTTTTTATATATACTCTTTTCACATGAACTTGGTTTTTTTTTTTACATGAAATTTGTCTATTTTCAAATCAATTTTGTGTTTTATTAAAATACAAATAATTCAAAATTAAATTAACCATTTTTTAATTCGCCCGTTTGTTGGGATGCAGGAGTTAAATCAACGTATCTGAAAAAGGGTGCTCAAAGACTATATAATAGAACCTAAATACAGCAAGAAAAATTAAAAAAGTATGAATCTTAAACTGTTTCTAAAAAAAAGCCCCAAAAAATTTAGGAGTATATTTTTGGGACTTATCTTAATCTTTTCCCATTTTTAGTTTCTATTACAGAATTGAGGACTTTAGGTTTTCAAACCATATCAGTTCAACTTTTGAATCCTAAGATATGGGTCATTTTTACAAAAAGGATCTAATTGATTTGGAAAAGACCAATTTCAAAAAGGAAACAAAAGACGTGAAAAGAGTATACATTAAATAAAATAAAAATCGTTTTAATTATATAAGTATAAAACCGAATAAAATATTAAGTATTTAATCATTTTTGTGCCACTCTGACATTGTTTGTTTTAAATGTCAGGATAAAATGCTATATATAATTAGCTATATCTTTAATAAAATATACATTAATAAAACAAATACAAAAAATTAACAAATAATTTAATTTTATAATATAACTCTTAGATATAGAATACCTTGTAAATCAAATACAAAAATTATTACAATACATAACAAATAAAAGTGTATTGAAAATTAAAGACAACATGTTATAAGATCCTAATACTGTATTTAATGCATTGATTGTTTTGGAATTCTTTAAGCTCAATTCTAATGATAAAATTTACCCCCTATTTCAACATGTACGTATGGTATAAAAAGGCTTATTAAGATTTAACAGTTAGTCAGTTAGCTCTTAAAAATAAAATTTTAAATTCAAAAACGACAAAAAAACATACACAATACAAATTTTTAAAAAAATCAATTCATAATAGAAATTTTTAAGAGTTAAGTTGCAGGGTTTGGAAAAAATTTTTTTTAAATATGTATGTAATATATTTTATCCTGAAAACTTTTAGTATAATTGCAAATTGAAGTAAACTTCGATTCGATTTGTTTCTTAAAATTAAACCTGTATTTTTTACTTTGTTTACAGCTAAAAAAAAAAAAACAAAAGCTTAATAATAAAACCCAAAAACATTTTTTCCAAACCATTAAAAGATGATTAATTTAATAATAGGGACAACAAAAAAAAAACGTATAAAACCACTGCTGACATATTTTTTCTTCACCACCATTTGACAGCATTAAAATATTTTTATTCTTTTTTATTCCGTTCTTTTTCTCTTTCTCTCTCTCTCTCCCTCTCTGTGTCAGTCACGAAATTGTTTTGCTTTGTTTCATATTAAATTTTTTTTTTTTTTAACAAAAAAAAAATAAATTAAAAATGACATCACCCCCAAATGTCATATTTCCGGTTCGAATAATTTACTTCACTGTCATTTTAAATTTGATGTTGTTGAAGTTCATCCATGATGCTGTTATCATTATATTTTTTTAAAAATATATTCATATATATGTGGAATTGAAAGGTACCAACAGAAATACAAATGGTTTCAATAATATGAAAAAATAGTAATGTTATGTTACATGTTTCAGTTTGTTCTGACATGGATTGTAATTTATTTCAAAAGGTATATCTAGACATGTACATATCTTTAATTACAATAAGTGTCAAAAATAAAAGGTCAACATTTACTTTTTATAATCAGATTATATAACACAAACTATAAGTCAACTCAAACTTGAGTTAAACATTGAGTTAAACTGAAATTTGAGCTTTTTTCGTATCAGTTTATAACCACCTAATATATTGATTAATAATTTTATTGAATGTAATTAATATTAAAAATTACACCTTATAGTTAAAAAAAAAAAAAATGAATGAAATATAAATTTGCGAATGCATTTAGACAAGCTCTACCTGCCTAACCCAGTGTTCTATTTTTTTTTGAATTAAAAAAAACTTTCAAAGAGAAAGTCAAATTGTAGTGTTACGTTCACCAAACACTATTGGACTCCTTCGAAGGTACTTACCCAGTCAACTTCAAATAAATTTTGATCTAACAAATACCTTTATATAAAAAATTACTAAGATCATCTGTGAGTTGATACGATAGATCAAAAATGTTCATATAAGTCAAAAACTTTTTTTTAAAAATTAGTTTGGTTTTTAAATTATAAACTTTTTCTTTTATTATAAACAAGTAATAAAAAAAAAAAAGGTTTATTTTTATTTTTTATGTTTTGAAAAATTGTAAAACTCATTTATTTATAAATTCAGTCTCATTGAATAAATATAAATTTCATTTATTAGCGAACCTCCCTTAAGCCCTTACGTAAATCTCGAAGTACGGCGTACATTTTCTGTCAAAATAATTTTAAATACATATAATTAAATGAGAGCTCCCGAAATACGCGACGTACTATGCGTTGGGTTTTTAAAATTTAAAATTTGATAAAGCGTATTAAGTTTTGTTATTGTTTTTTGTTATGTTGTTATGGTGATTATTTGTTGACATTGAATAAATAAAACGTTTTTATATTGTGTACGCGCGTATCGATTTCGGGATACGTCGACGTATCGACGTACGGCGTATTATACGTCATACGTCGTACGCTTTTGATTAGGTAAGGCCCATACTCAGCATTCTAATTTTTTTTTTGAATTAAAAATCCTTTCAAAAAGAAAGTCAAATTGGAGTGTTTCTTCCATTCATTCAATAACATTTAACTTATAAATTAATGTGTTTCAAATTTTCCCAAACTTTATATTGATAGACATACTTAGGTTATTCAAATAGATGTATTAGAAATTTTAGTTCATCTACTGTTGTACATAACATAAAACTTAATTATGAGAAAATTTGAATTTGAGAACAGGATATTGTGAGACACAAATATATAAACAGGATTAATCTCTAAAATTTAACCATGTACCCTTATTTATGATCCCCACTGTATTCATAATACAACGAAAAATTTTAAAACAAAATGAAATTAATCTTTTAACTCTTATAGCATACAAAAAATTCGTTTAAAAAAACTTTAAACTATGATACATCAACATTATTGCATAAGAAAGGTATACAATCTACTTTGAGTTTTATAAATGATAACCGGAAAACTTATGTCTTTTTTCCTTAGTTTGGTATGAAACACAAGGAAGTGGCACCAGCGTTTTTTTTTTAAACCCTTTTAAAATTTATTCATATTGCAAGAAATCATCATTTTTACGTTTTTAAATTCTTGATTTTCCGGTTTTTTACTGTATTATTCTAAATTCCATTATTTTCAAGGATTCATTTGACTTTTTATTTCTATCCAACTTTTTCATTCGATCAGAAATATTATAAAAGTTTCCATGATGCGTTGCAATTTCATAATCATAAAAAGTACAATTTTCACAATAATGTGCAACAAATTTTTATATCAACAATTTAAAGTGTAGTTTCAATAGTCGCAAGACTAAAGTTGTTAAAAAAGTTTTGATCATAATTTAAACAAATTTGCATACTTACTGATGTTTAAATTGATGGAATTTTTTTTTTGGTTTTGTTGTAAAAAAAGACTTCTTTTGGATACTTTTAGAAAATATATAAAAGTGATACAATATAGGGATCCTTTAATTTCATTTGTTTATAGCTTAATAACAAAAAATTATTCTAAAGTTTTCTGTACGTGATTTAACTGGAAAATGTGGATTAAATTTTGTAATTAAGAGAAAAGAACAAAAGAACCAGCGGGAAATAAACAGAAATAGAAAATGAAAATTTGAAATTAAACTGGATTTAAAAGAAAATGACAAAAGAAAATTCTAGAAAATTAAAATATTAAATTCTTTGTAATTAATTTTTTTTATTTTATCATTAAAATATTATGAAGTTTTTCTATTAAATTTTTGCAGAAGACGCAATTACTTATTTTTTGTTTAATTGTATTTTTTTAAAGCTCAAATAGATTCATTAGAATAAAAGTAACTTGAATTATAAAATATTCAACTATAAAATTATGACAGTTTTAGGGAACCTTCAAAAAGTACAGATACTGTGCGGTTGCGCAATATTAGATTAAAGTGTCATCCTCTAATGGATATTGAGAAAGATTGCGATCGCGTACAAGTGCGATTGAGTACACAATTTATGGAACTTTACCACACAAAATAATAACAATTTACTTTATGATATTAAAAAATAATTTTTAAAAGCTGTTTAAAGCGTTAATGGTCGTTTAATAAATATTAAGAGATCACTAAGAATGTACTTTGTTGAGTGTAGTAAATCGGCAAAATCTCCATCTCTGGTGCGATAAAAACTTAACTCAAATTTGCTTCTGTCACTCAACTTAATTTTCATAATTATTGCTTCCATTCCTTTATTAGGAGCAAACTACTATTTTCTAGCCTTAACTACTCCCAGCTACACCAGCTCTTGTTAAAGGGTAGATAAGAGGAGTAGCTTATTAAAAAATTACCGGCAGATGGCTTTAATTTAAATTTTTCATAATAGATGGATTTCAAATTGAATAGGTTATGTTTAGTCATATATTTTATTAGATAACCAAAACGTCTTTATTTCTTTAATTTTAAAAATTATTATTTATATTTATCAGCAATAAACCTTAATTTTTTCACCTTATTTTCAATATCTTAATATATTAAAAATAATAAAATTCTCAAATGACAGATAATTTTATAATGCGAATTAATCTGACAATTATCTACTTCTGAAACAAAAATTAGCATTCCATTGCTTTTTTTTTTTAAATTACGTATATTTTATTAAAGTTTTTTTAGTTATCTTGTTTTTTAAAAAAAAAGTCGTAAATTTCACACATGTATACAGTGCTTTTGTTACACATAATTATAAATTCTTTTACAGTGACTATAATAAAATTCCAATAAAATTCTTTGAAAAATTACATATTATCTTTTTAACAATATAAATTGTAACAAACTATATGTAATTTAAATTTTCAACTTATATTATTTATTAAATTATACCCACCCACACACACACACATTAAATGATAATATTATTAAAACTTACGCATGCATATATACACAGATAAAAAACTTTATTATTCGCATAATAAAACATTATTATCGCTCACCTAAAAAAACGTAACTTTAAATAGATGAGATAAAATGAAAACCTTTGCTGTACACGTCAGCTATTTAATGTCAAAATTAATGTTAAAATTATAAAGTGACACTTAAAAGTAATTTGCAAAATTAAAAAAAAAATCACTTGCATTTAATGTAAAAACCATTATTTTGTAAGAAAAAAAAACAGAACGAAAAATCACACATTAAAAACATGACGAACATCATAAACAACAAAAAACAACAAACTTGACAATATTACAATTGAAAAAAAAACTTTCAACAATGGAGAAGATTTTTTTTTTTTTGTGATTGTATTAGATTATTATCATTTCATTAAAATAATTTTTTTTTATTCATTTTTATAATGTATTTTTAAAATAAAAAAATTATAATACAGTTTTTATTTTATTATATTAATTTTTTTTAATGTTAAATAATAATAAAAAAAGAAAAAATTTGTTTTAAAATTGACGAATTCCTGCACGTTTTTTTTTCTCACTGTATTCTAATTTATTTCTTATTATTTTGTCCTTCAAATCGCATATCTTGATGTTGTTCCATCCCTAATCATTTAAGGTCAAAAAATAATGTTATTTCTTATTCTATAGTACTTATGCTAATACATTAAATATAAAATGTCAGTTAATATGAAATGCTTTTGATTAAATATTTTATTTTATTTTTTTTAAAAATTAGTATTTTATATATTTTTTTTAAAAACTTTATCTATAAATATTTTGGACCTATATATTATTTTTCAAAGTCTGGTACTTCCCATTCCCATTATAAAATTAATGGGAAATAAATTATCTATTAGTATTAAGTAAATTGTATTTTCTAAAACGTTTTTTCTAAAAGTTGCTTTTATTTTTGTGTTAATGTGTTTCTTTTTTATTTTAGAAAAATGTATTTATATAAAAAATAAATATGTTTCTTCTGGCATATTTAATAGCCTATCTACAAAGACGCTTTCGTTTCGCTCTCATTATGTAGTCAACAAAGGAGAGTCCACAATTAAATGTACATGACAGCGCTTTTTGACATTATTTTGTTTACCAATTTCATGAATTAAAAAATATTCAATAATTTAAAGTTTATTGTATAACTATTTTGAATAATGGTTTGATATTATTTAACCCAAGATAGAAAAAAAAAATTAATAATATTACTAACTTTTTATTCTGATAATAGTTTTTTTTAGTTTTAAATAAAAAATATTTTTCAAAGTTCAATTATTTAAATACGTAGAGAAAGCGAAAAAGTTAAAAGTTAAACAACTTTTTTAATGACTCAACTTTAGTTTGACAGATAGCTACGTGTAGATAGCGAAACGAGAGCGTTCATTATAGATAGGATATAAGTTTAGAAAAAATTTCCTTGACATTTATATTTGACAATACTTTGGGCAAATATTGTTTATCCTAGAAGTATGCAAAAATTTAAAAAAAAACTTTTAAACTTTTATATGAATTTTCAACTTAGCTACCATTCAGCAATGTATTCAAATCAAACAAATGGCATAACTAATAATTACTAATTCCATATCTTTAATATGTAGTAAATACATTAAAAACTAATTTAATTTATTAGTAATACTCGGAGGTGCAGAAATACCTAATAATCCAAATATAAAATTTTAAGAATAAATAAGACTTTTTTTTTTTTTTTTTTTTCTTTATTAATAATTCATTATTTTCCTTACAGATCTAAGACTTATATAATGTTATATTAGTTTTATTACAATTATTCTTATTATTATCTTACTTGGAAACAATAAATTTTTTTTTTTTTTTTTGTTTTTGTTTAACGATCATAGTTTACACTTTCTGATCTTATAATTTTATAAATAATAAATGTATATATGTCAAAGTACTAAGCTAAATAGAATTAAAAGAGAAAAAAGAAAAAATATTTACACTGTATAAATTCAAATACAAAAGTTCTAAAATAAAATTATAGTTGTTAAATTACATATCAAATTTTGAAAAACAATTATGACAAAAAACAATATTTCATAGACTTTTTAAAAGTTCGCGAGTGATTTAGATTGAGTTTAATTCAACCACACTTTTAATGACTTTATATCAATGAGAAAAACATTGAATGAGTACGCAATGCAATTTCCATGAAAGAAACAGATTACTTTCTTTGACACACCTTCAATGAAGAATGTATTCTTTAATTAATTTTTTGAATGAGTGTAAATTATCAATAAGTTTAAGTTCATATGGTAGTTCATTATATAGTTTGAGACAATTGTATAAACAGTTGTTCTGTTGGTTTCTTGTTTTAAAAAGTGTTAAGTAGAAATTGGTTTTGTTTCTGGTATTGTGATTATGTATATCGATCATTCTATTAAGTAAAAAATTGTGTTTTAATTGATTATTTATGATCTTAAACGCCATCAAGTACATTTCTATTTTACATATATTTGAAAAACTAATATACTGGCTGTCATACAATTTACTTGTGGGATGTAGTATTGGATAGTTGTGAATTGTTTTGATAACTTTTTTGTGAACAATGTCTATTTTATTTAAAAGAGTCTTTGAAGCTTTATTCCATATCGGATTAAGGTAAATAATATTTGAAATAATATATGAAGAGTATATTATTTTTAGTACATTTTGGGTAAAATACCTGCGGAGTCGTTTCATGATAAAAACATAAGGCGTAATTTTATTTAAGAGTTGCTCAATATGAGCATCCCATTTCATTTTACTATCTAATAATAGGCCTAGATAATTAAATGTTTTAACAACTTCTATTGTACTACCATTTATATGAAAGTTGATATCTGAGAAGTGTTTGTTTTCAAATAACATAATCTTAGTTTTCTTAACATTTAGCAGTAATTTGTGTTTAGTAAGCCACTGTTCGATAGAGATTAGGTCGATTTTAATATCATTTCTTAATTCAATTTCATCACTATTTGCATATTTAACAACAGCGTCGTCAGCATATAGTTGAATTGTACCCTTTAGATTTAAGTTCGCAAGGTCGTTGATATAGATTTTGAATAGAAGTGGCCCAAGTATTGAACCTTGAGGTACTCCTTTTATTATTTTTTTCGATTCACTAAATGTGTCGTTTATGCGCACTTTCTGATGCCGATTTGTTAAATATGACTCAAAATACTTTAAATCATTTGGATTAACATTAATTCTTGAAAGTTTTAATAGGAGTATTTCATGATCGACGCAATCGAACGCTTTTTGTAGATCCAAGAAAACGCAACCAACAAACCTACCATCATCCATATTTTTCGAAATAAAGTCAGTTAAACTTAAACATGCCGCTGTTGTATTAGATTTGTTTTCAAAGCCGAACTGTTTGTTACTTAAGATACTATTCGCATCAATGAAGTTATCCAAACGAGTTTTTATTATAGATTCAAAAATCTTCGAAAAGCAGCTTAGCACAGAAATGGGACGATAATTAGTTACGTCAGTGGTATTACCATTCTTGTAAACAGGCGTTACGATTGCTGTCTTTAGTGAATTTGGAAAATTGAAAGTAGAGAATGAAACGTTTATGAAACGCACTAAAATTGGGGATAGCCGTTCTTTATATTTTCTGACAAATTTGGTGGAGATGTTATCATGTCCTGTCGCTGCCGCTATTTTCAATTTATCAATAACGGCGTCAATTTCTATTTTACTAGTTGGAGTTAGATGAAAGTTTATGTTCGGACTGTGACCGAAGTTTTTTATGTACTCCGTATCTATGGGTTGCTTACAAACATTTATTTCATTGGTTACATTGATGAAGAAATTATTCATTTCTTCAGCAATGTCGGCTTTATTATCTAAAATTTTGTAGCCTTTTTTTAAAACTTTAATTTGACTGGAAGATGCTTTGTGGTCTTTATTGTACATGATCCTTTTATACAAGTTCCATAATTTTTTGCTGTTGCACGGATCTTGAGCTATTTGGTCTGTACAATACTTTTTTTTAGCTTCGAGTATTAGCCGTTCAACTTTCTTCTTATGAAAATTGTATAATTCAGTTTCGTGTGTATCATTATTATATTTTCTTTTATATTTGTAGAAAGAATCTCGTATTTTAATGGCATTTAATATTTCATTTGTTATCCATTCATTTTTTTTTTTTTTATTTTGATATGGAATGGTTTTTACGTTTCTTTGCACAAGTAGGTCTAGTTCCCGTACAAGATCATCGAAGTTTCGTAAAGAATCAGTTCTTGACCAAACATCATCATTATTAACACTGTCGTAGTCTAAAATTTTCTTAAATTGATTGGATTTTTCCTTAATGGGTTTAAGATCTACACTTAGAAAGATACTTTGATGATCAGATAAACACGTATTTGATATATGAAAGAAATATTTGTGTTTAACCAAATCTGTTATAAAATGATCGATAATTGTTTTGGACGTTTTACCAAATCTTGTTGCAAATTTAGCTGATAAATTATTATAAAGCAAGAAACCATTAGTATTAATTGTGTTAATATAGTATTTCGCGTCGCAACTGTCAGTGTTAAGTAAATTAATATTGAAGTCACCTATGATAATTGATCTTTTATATGTGGAGATTATTTCATCTACTTTGGTCATAAAAGTGTCAATATTGATTTCGTGGGATTTGTAAACGCCTATAATATTCATATTATGTTTTAATAATTTAACACATAAAACATTTGATTTCTCAAACTCAGTTTCAAAATTTATGCTACTACTAATTTTATCGCTTACATAAATTCCTACTCCACCATACGAATTTTCTCGATTTGAAAAATATGATGTGAAGCCTTGTAAATTAAAAAATTTGTTCTCAGATTTATGTAACCATATTTCTGTTAACACAAGTACATGTACTTCACAAGAAAAAGAATTGACAAATATTTCCAGATTGGTAAGCTTATTTCTTAAACTTTGAATATTTAAATAAAGAACATTTAAATTATTTTTATATTCACCACACTTCTTCGTGCTCACCCCTATAAAGTAATCTACCTTCATGCCATCTTGTATGTTTATAAAATCATCTGTTTGCATTTTGTAAACATCGAATGTCATTTTTAGCACATTTTCAAAAATTTTTGTAAAAATGTGCCTATATAGCTTCACTCTGTCCGTCCGTCCGTCCGTCCGTCCGTCCCTTTTTACCTATGATTGACAAAAAAATATCAGGAATGGATAGGTATTGCAATAAAAATAATTTAATGTTAAAACTTTTTTTTGTAGCCCCCCCCGTTACGGAGCTACAGCCCCACAAAGTTGAAAAAAGCCCCATATTTAAACAGTTATAATTAGAGTTTTATAAGGTATATGTCCAACCTGAAAACGGTAACAGACAGCTGCTTTTATAAGCTTTACAAGTTTTTAAAAGCCAATTGTATAGGGTTACCATACGGTACTAAAATTTACCGTTATTCAAAAATAAGTTTTACAAAATTTTTGGTCCCTCATAACTTCGGAACGGCTAAATCTAGAAACTTGAAATTTTGGGAGAAGTTAGATCCTTAGAAATAAGTAAGAGTCAGTAAACAAAATTCTTTTGTCACGCCCCCTCTTTAGGAGCTGTAAGGGGTCGAAAATTGAAATTTTGCTAAAAATTTAGCTTTTAAACACCTATAACTTGAATACCTGTCAAAATTTTTTTTTATTTATATACAAAATTGAAAGCTCAAAAACGAAAGTTTCAATTAGTGTTAAAGGTTTTTCTTAATTTTGACTTTGTCCGTCCGTCCGTATGTTTACAAAAACTTTTACACCGTTTGAAATAGATTAAAGAAATTTTAACCACGGGTAGATATTACAAAAAAATTAATTTCGTAGAAGAATTTTTTTCTGTAGCCCCACCCGTTACGGAGCTACAGCCCCCCAAAGTTGGAAAAAGCCCTATTTTTAAATTATTATAACAAGAGTTTTGTTAAGTGTATTTTCAATCTGAAAACGGAAAAAAATAGCTGGTTTTATAAGCTTCACAAAAATATAAGGTTAAAATGTATAGGGTTACCATACGGTACTAAAATTTACCATTAAGCTAAACTCAACTTTTGCAAAATTTTTGGCCCCATATATCTTCTAAACGGTTCCAGCTGGGGCCTTGAAATTTTGGGAGAAGTTAGGTCCTCCAAAATTAATAGGAGTCGGTTAACAAAATTTTTTAGTCACGCCCCCTGTTTAGGAGCTATAAGGGCTCGAAAATTGAAATTTTGCTGTTTTCAACCACCTGTAACTTTAACACCTGTTCAAAGTTTTTTTTACAAATATGCAAAATTTACAGCTGCAGCATTATATTTCAACATACTTTAAAGGTTTTTCTTAAATTTGAAAGGGTCTCTTTAAATTGAAGAAATTGTTTCTTAGTATTAACCATTTTTGGTTAGATAATAATATTCTAGGTAAAATTCCAAATTTTGTTGGAGTTCCAAATTGATTTCCTAGAACCGGAAAAAAATGGAAGGGTGAACACAGGAGGGGAGTGAGCAGATCCATCATAAGTTTGCTAAGCAAAAATTTGGGAACCTTCCCCGTTGAAGGGCTACTAGGTCTTCAAAATTAAAACTTTTATGTTCTTATAAAACAGTAACTTATTCACCAGTGTAAGTTTTTCCAAAATTAAACGTTAACATTGAAGCTCCAACATTATATTTTGCACTTAATAACAGGTTTTCTCTAATGCATTGGGGTTGTATTCTAAGTATTTCACTATTAGTCATATAATTAATTATTAATGAAATAACAAAATTATAATATTATCATAATATATATTTTTTTAAAAATAAATGATAAAATACTCAGTAAGAAACCGTATATAATTTTGAAAATGTGCTTTTTAAAAACCCTTGGTTTTTTTCCCTCACTTGTTGATATATAGTTTGTGTAAATTTAAAAAGTAAAAGCGTAAAATTGGAATTAAAATTATAGTTAAGATTAGTATAAATTTAAAAATAATTAATATAAAATTTAGTGTAGAAGTAATAATTTTTTTATAAATATTGTTCTTTATATAAATATTTTTGATTTGAAAAAGTGATTGTAAAATAATATAATTATTATAAGTAATTTGAAAGATTGATTGAAAACTTATGTTTTTGTATTTTAATATTAAAACTATGTAATAAGTTTTATTTAAGAGGTTATGTAGAATGTTTAATAAAAAAATTTGTGCAAAAATTTCAAGTAATATGTAAATGCTGAAGTGCTTAAAATTTAAAATTAAAATTAATACAAATGTATAAATAATTGTTTTATAAGTAATGTTTTTAATTTCATAGAATAGAGAGTTAGATTTATATAATGAAAATTTTTTTTTAGATTGCACTAGTATTAAAAATTTTTTTAATTTTTTCGATATCATTAAAAGAAGTAATTTTATACACCTTACTTGACTGACTTTGCCGCAAAAGTATTTCATTACTGTTGTTGTTGTACCATAGGAATTGTAGGTTTTGGGACATTTTAATTTGCTTTGCTTGGTTGTATAGTTTAGACTGCATCACTGAAAGGTGGTGACGAAAAAATATTTCGCGATTCCCATCATCACCCAAGTTTAATTGGCTGGTATACACGCGTTTATGCTGCCTTTTTTTTGCCATAAGCTCAGCTTTAGCTTTATCAGATTTCAGCTTCACTACGCAAAATGTGTTTGATTTACCTGGGTTTTGGTTAATTATTTGTATATCTGAAATATCATCTTTTGTTAAAGATGATTCTAGGTGTCGCGAGATTTTTAGAACAGCATCTTCGACAAATTGGATGTTCATATTAGGCTTAAGTGGTAAACCAACCACTACTATATCATTTTTTCTTTGCAGCTGGTGCGGTTTATCCATTATTTCTTCCAATTTGTTTAATTTATCCTCCAACGACTTTGTATAAATTTCCATTTTAGTCATTCTCTTACCTAACATTTCATTCTCCTTCCTTATAGTGGCATTTTCCTTAAGTGTCATGTCAATTTTGTTTGCGAAAAAATTCATTGTACTGTGGATTTCTGATATGGCAGACCCCACAGTTTTAAGATATTGTGCCATCCTGTCCAGTGTACAATTTGTTGGATCGAAGGAGACCAAATCATTTGTCATAGGTATGGACACAGGAAGCTTTGAAGGAGGTAGTTCGCCCACTTCAACAGGTTGTTCATCTACTTCATCTGCATTCACGTCATCCAATTCCGAGAGCACTGGAAGTGATTCATTTAATCTTGTAGGACATTGTAAACATTTCCAGGTCATATTTCCAGATTTTACAAGTTCGTATATGTCTTCTGGAATCGGAGCACATTTCGCATGAAAAAGTTTGTGACAAACTCTGCATTTAACCGCCTTTGATCTATTTCCTAATGTTCTTGTGCACACACAACATTGATTAACCATATTTATTATTTATTATACTTTTTCTTTTTTTTCGGTAATTTTTTATTATATTATTTTATTATTATAATTTATTATTATAATTTATTATTATAATTTATTTTATTATTATAATTTTTTATTATATTATAGTTATTTTTTTTATTATAATATTACTTTTTTTATATATAATTTTAAATATCAAATTAATATGCTTTATAATATTTAATTTAATTAATTTTATTAGAGCGAAAATTTTCTGGTTTATAATTTTTGACGTTTCAAAGATTTTCACTTGTGAATTATATATATGATCATTTACGAATTTCACCGCTAGGTGGTTAAAGTAAAAAGTTTATGTCCACTGTTTATATTTTTTTATTATTTTCGCTATGAAAAAATGTGACAACTGTCAATATTATTATTTATTAATATATTTCTCAATTTATCTGTGTTAATAAATTACTTTTTTAATGTAATTTTAATAATACTATAATTTTTGGTTTTTAATAATTTTGGTGTTTAATTTTATACAATTTAATTATTACTAGTTAAAGTAATATTTTATATATATATACAAATATAACAGAATAGATTTATGATATTGTTTTTTTATAAATTGTTTGGTTTGTTTACACTAATTTTAATTTTGGAGTTAATGAATTAAGAAGTTTAATTTTTTAGGATTAAATAAATACTAGTTTTTATTGATTAAATTATTACAAATAAATTACATTATATTATTTGTTTGTTGCTTGTTGTTTATTATTTAAATTAATTATATTTTTACTATTCAAATTATTTAAATATTAATTAAATTTAGTTTAATTTAATTTAGAAAATTTTAAATAAAGAATTTCATGTTAAAAATAAATACTGTGTTTGATTTAAAATTTCAAGTAAATGTAACACTTTTCTTTTATATGAAATTAAAAAATTTTATTAAGGCTTTTTTAATTATAAATATTAATTTTTAATAAAATTAAAAAATTTGTTTTTTTTTTTTTTTTTTTTTTTTTTAGTTTTTCAATTAAGTGTTTAAAATATTCAATTTTAATACAATTATGTTTACATGTTATATAAATCCAATAATTACTTATGTGCACCAATATGGCGGTTTATTTTTTCTTAAAAATTTTTTAAAATATTATTTCACTTTAGTTAGATTAGATTATTTTTAGAAATATTTTTTTTTTTTTACTAGAAGTCAATTTATTTTTTTTTTGTTTAATTTTTTTTTTTTTTAAAGAATAAAAAGTTTGAAAAGTTCAAAAAGACTTGGAATTGTATCTATTGTAGATCTGATACGTTTCTACATATTACAAGGTTTAGTACTATTTCAATAAGATCAATTCTAATAATAAGAATATAATATGTCCCCTTACAATCAAGTTTATTAGTCTAACAGTTAGCAAGTAAAAAACAATATACTTATCAATTATACTGAAATAGTATTTGTTTTTGCCACACTTGTTAAATTCAAATTCTTTTATTTTAACCTAAATCATAAAATTATAATATCTCAGTACTAATGCCTTATATTTTAATATACATACCAACTCCTAAGTACTTATTATTATATATACCAACTACAAAGTACGTACCTATTAAATTATTAATTTATTTTAAAAAATTTTTTAAGTCAAGGTTAAAGTTTCCATTTGTTGAACATTATTTTTAATCATTTTTTTTAATATTCTATAATTTACAATAAAAAACAACAATATTCTGTTATTTTTTATTTATACAAATCCGTTTTTATATACAAATTTATTTGCTTATCAGTTTTATTATCTATTCAGATATTTTTATTAAATATTTTTTTATTTTTATTCGGATCCTAAAACTTAATTACCATGCATTTTTCTATGATAAGATTATTTTTAAAACCCAAAATAAACCATTAGGACCATTGGGATCAAATATTAACATTGTATATATATATTTTTATATACAAGTAATTATGGATACTTTTGTATACATACTAGATACTATAGTATATATAAGTTATTTAATAATTTAAAAAAAAAATAAAAGTTAGAAAATTACAAAAAAATTTATCCTAGTATGGTTCAATTTTTATAAATCAGTATCTTTATTTTAGTAATAGTATAGTCATTATCATTATCATCTCATCCCTTATCAATTTCATTTATGCATCCTTAATTTTTTGACTTTAAAATATTTTATCCACCCATCTCAATCTCTTTCTCTCATTAGCTTTATATATGTATCTTTTAAAATTGGTGTTTTTTGTTTGTGCTAAAGGAAAATAATGAAAATGATTTTTAATTTTATTGTGATTGATGGGATCCTTTATCCCCATTGTTTTTTTTTTTTTTGTTTTTTTGTGGATTATTTTATAAATAATATATAAGGAAAATGTATATACATATGTAAATGAGTATATAAAACATGTGTCTATTCCCTTCTTTTCTTTTAACGTATATATATAGATAAATAAATTTTATTTGAAGGTCAATTTCTTAACTTTTTATTTTATTTAATTTTTTTCTTTTATTTTTTATTTAATTTTTCCAACTGAAAGATTTATTTATATGCGTTTATTTATGAGAAAATTTATTACTTCATTGTTTTTTATTACCATAATGGAAAATTTTTCAGAATAAAATAAAAATCATTAAATTTAAAAGATTTGAATCTAATAAATACATAAATAATTTAGAAAGAAGTAAATAAAAAGTCATTTATTGAACAGTTGCGGGTAAAAATTTGGTGAGATTTTCAGAAAATAACAATCAAGTTACCAGAGATCAAATGTTTGACAGGTTTTGAAAAAATTTTTTGGTTTTTTTCTAATAATTTAACTGTTGATTTTTTGAGAGTTAAATCCCGAGGAAATTGTAGCCCGGGAATTGAAAAAAATAACTCTCCGAAGCTTAAATTTTCAAAAATTGGTGGGATTTCACTTTTAATGATAAATAACATACTGTAGTTTTAAACCTGAATATAAAATTTTTTAAATTAGGAAGAATTTTAGAATTGTATTTAAAAAATCATGGTATTTCCCTTTTCCAGAATATTATATATGTGTGGTTGAAATTCTAGGTAATGGGGAATCTTACGGCTGAATTCAAAATTCCGGCAAAGAGAAATATTTATCATGTTTTTAAATCTAAGATCCCTCTAGAAGCTAGAGTATCATCTGCATATGATAATTAAAACCCGGGGTATTTATTGTATAATTTCTTGATTAATGGTTTCTAGTAAGTATTTCTAAGTTTTTCATTTATCTTCTAGATTCCTTTAGCGGTGTTTTTAGGACGAATAAAAACAAATTAACATATTTAAAAACATAAAATTTTCTAAATTTTAACTTATGATCTCAAAGGTAAGTTTTCATGAGAGAAACAAGAGAACTTAAAATATAATCACTTTCAAACTTCCCTAATAGTACCTGCTTTATTTTTTTATTTCTTAAACTAGAAAATCTTTAATAATCGCTCACCAATCATGCAAACTTAAAACATATTATATACATTGAGGAGAAGTTGTCAAAAGTTTTTCAAAGCCGAAAACGTTTTAATTTCAAAACTGTTGTAATACAAGTTTCAGCAAATTATTTGCTATTGGAAAATATCAGAGAATCAAAATTTTCAAAAAGCTTTTAAATTAAAACTAAAAAATTTAAATTTAATATTTTAACAATTTACCAGAATTCAAAACTAAGACTCTCTTTCTTAAATTAATATTTTAAGAGCATATTCTCTTGTCCGCAATTGTTTATACGCTCTGCTAAGTATACTAAAATTCTAAAAAAATTTTCTTTTTAAAATATATATTGCTTGTAATTATCTTCAAAAGTCATGCATATTTTATTAAGTTATTTTAACCTATTAACAAAAACTATATTTTTAATTTTAATCCGTTTTCCGTATTATTTTTAATATAATTAAGATAGAATTTATTATCTTAACTAATGTGATGTTATTAAAAGTTAATTAATTTTAATATTAACATTTTTTAAACGATTTGTTGTTATTCTAATAAACTTTAAATTTAATGTTGACAATATTTGATTATATTACAAAATATATATACTATTGTCTATCACCAAATAAATAATGAGGTATTATGCAATTTGAATCAAAACATAGAATTATTCATTAAAATACAACATCATAAGTACAGCGCTTCAGCTTAAATAATCACTTAAAAATCATTTAATTTTCTTTTCAATAATTTTAATGCTATTGAATTTTCAAAAGTACTCGTAATTTTTTAACAATTATTTTAAAAAGTGTTCTCAACAATCTCTAATCAACTACATATAATCAAATAATTCTACTCATAAATTTTTACCTAATCTTTTAAAGTACTCTGGCTATTTAGTTTATTTAAAATTATAGCCTATCTACAATGATGCTCTCGTGTCGTTCTAGTTTCGCTCTCATTACGTAGTCAACAAAGGAGTTTCCACAATGAAATGTACATGATAGCATTTTTTTAACATTGTTTTGTTTACCAATTTCATGAATTAAAAAATATTCAATTATTTTTATGTTATTTATTTAACCCAAGATAGAAAAAAAATTAATAATTTTACTATTTTTATATTCTGACAATAAATTTTTTTATTTTAACACTATATCGTTCAATTATTTGACATTTGAAGCGAAAAATTTAAACAACTTTTTTAATGGCTGCGTCAGGGCTGCGTCTATTTTACAACTTCCATAAAATTCAATACATTTAACTTCGTTTGACAGACACCCACTTTTGTCAAATTTTAATAATTACAATTAAATTTTGAAAATCCAACTGCAATATAAAGTTTTAAATTTTCTAATTAAATGTCACAATTCCAAAATTTTATTGCGTTTCATATATAAATTTTTTAAAAGTCATTAAAAATGTACCAACATTATAAAAATATTTTTGAAAACTATTACTATATCTATGTTAAAAAATTTTTATTCGAATTTGCTCTAAATTATAAAACTTTTAAATATCTTACAATTTAAAAAAGTTCATATTATAAAATAACTTTAGTCGAATTTTGAAACGAATTAAAGAAAACTTTTCACGTTAATGAAAAAAAGTTCACCACATTATTTTCATTCTAAGTATTTTTTTTATGATTTTTACAATATGGTTTCCTTTTTTTTATATCTGCAATAATAATATTTATTAATATTTTTCTAAGTTTAAAATTCCTTTCTCACATTTTTTTTTAATTAAATAAATTTATTTAATTTTTTTTTTAAATAAAAATTATTAAAAAAAAATACTTAAAATATTTATATATACACAACTTTTATATAGATATATATTCTTAAAACTTTTAACGCATTGTCATTTTTTCATTTTAAATTGAAAAAATACGACAACACTGATAATGACCAGTGTTGTGACTACTAAACTTTTTGCTATGTATATAGGAACGTAAATCAAGAAAGAATCTAGTAGGGCTGTACAAATTGTATTTTTTTTTTTCTATACTATTTGTTTTCTATTTTCAATGTTATGAAAGAAAAAGTCGCCTTTATTCGTATTTTATTTCAGAATTGAATGAGAACAAAAATCCAATTTTTTTTTTTGGTTTGAAAGGATTCATTTTAAAAATGATGACAGACTTATATAATCTAACTATATATATTTGTATATCTTTTATACCTTTTAGTTTCCACTTTTTTGTGTTTTGTATACTTGCATTCTTTAATAAGCACAGAAATTGTTGAAAGCTAAAATAGCAATTAAATTGTGCAAAGTGAAATAAAAAGATTGAGAGAGAAAATGAAAAAATAAAGACTTTGTTGCACCATTGTTTTAATTTAAAATGACAGTATATAGAGTTAGAAGTGTTGAATAAAAATAATATAACTGTGAAAAGTATGCATTAATTTTTTTTTTGTCACCATATTTTAAAAAAAATTTTAAGATTATATATACAATTTATAAATGCGTCCGAAATACATGTATAATAATAGTGAGTAATGGTTGATCAATTATATACTTCTTAATTGGCAGATATTTCTTAAATTTTTCACATATAATTTTTAAATTATTTTGATTTTAATATGTTATTAAACTGTTGTTAATTTTTGTTAATTTAAAATAAATTCACATTTCAAATTGACAATCTATTCATATTCATTGACACATTTAGCATCACTGAACTTTTTATATTGACATATGTAATAAATACTTCTTGTATAGTTTTTTTTTTTAAATATACATGGGGTTTAATTCAACTTTTCACTATATTATTATTTTTTTTTATTACGCTATTACTATTCTAAATGAATTTTATTAAAATTTTCATTCAAAAAAGGTCTTATCATTTTTTTAATTATTTTTAATCTACTTTATATCAAATTAAACTTCTCTATTTTTAGTAAATTTAAATTAATTTAAAAATAAAATTTAGTGATTTGATTTTGAAAAATCATTTCTGTGTTGTGTTTTTATATATGCTAAATTAAAATAATTTGATCGATCAAATCTGAAATATAGTAACTACTAACTATCAGAATAGAAATAAAAAAATAGGTCTAGAGAATGAAATTGAACTCATCCACCTAAACCACTTTATAGTTATAGATATTACAGTTTTAAAAACATATGTAGAAGAGAACTTTGTCTAATGGGTTTTAAAATAATTTCATTCTTAATCGTTGAGTTGACATTCACAATCACAATACAAGAAATAAATCTAACTACTACCTATCACTCTTTAGAACTGATAAGCAAAAAAAAAATTGCTTATACAATTGTCTTAAATTATTTAATGAACTACTGTCAGAAATAAAAACACTAAATAATATAATTTTGTTTAAAAAGTTTAGTGTCCATATTACATTGTCTAACAATTCTCAGCAGTATTGATTTCCTACGGTTCTGTCAGGGACTAGTAACTAGTTTTGGAAATTAGTTTTATACATATATTGGGGATCCTGACTCGAATATAAAAATATTAAAATTAAAGATATTTTTTTTTTTGAACACGGGTGACCATTAAAGCGAACTATCAAATTATTGAAAAATGAAGGCTGGTACTGGTGAGTACTAGTTATTACTGTTAAATACTGGTTGGTACTTGTAAGTAATGATTGGTACTTGTAAGTAATGGTTTTTACTGATCAGTATTGGTTCGTAAGATAATATGATAATAGTTTGTACTGGTAACTTCCAGGTTACTGGTACTAGTATTATAGTAAGTATGAAAAACGTACCAAAGTACCAAAATATTAAATATGAAAAGCTCTGTAATTATCAATAAATTTTCCTGCAAAAAATAAATATATTTATTTACTTCTTAAATACTTGTATAAATTAGCAAACTATTTCAATTAAATAATTTATTTCCAAAGTATTCTAATTTATTTAATTTTCCACAATTTAAAATTAAACATACATATTATTGTTGTACAAATTAAAGTTCTTCCATTCTGTTAATGCACTTAATATTTACATATTAGTTATCTAAATATAACCATGTTACTAAATATACTATTCGGGTATATTTACTTCATTCAATAATATTCTATTTTAATAAAAATTATTTATAATTTCCCTCTATTGTGTTTATTCATGGATGAAATAAAACTTTTATTAAACTTTAACACATGTGTTTAATTAATTTAAAACATGAATAATAATTTATATGCGTATATGCTTAACCCTTTTAGTATAAATAATGATAAATATGTTATGTAACACATCAAAATTAAGTAGGCATTTGTAACCCTATTTATATTATATACAAGTGCGTAAATTTTTCAAAACTTAAATGAATGTTTGTTAACATGTATAAGTGTTAATTACTAGTTTTTCAATGCTTGTACAAGAATTGTACAAGGAAAAGGACAAGAATAACTATTAATTTCATCAACATAATTTCTTTAACTATAGGTGTTATAAAAAATGTATTAAGTAAAATTTTAATAAAAACTTCATGTATGAACCTTATGTCTAAAAAAAATTCATTTGTTTTATAAAAAGATTGGAAGATTTATTTAAACGTGGTTAGAATTTACTTAAGTTCGTAGGGTGTATAAAAGTATATATGGAAATAGAATTTTTATTATATACATTAACTTTTTAATATAATATGTTACTATGTTTTTTTATGAATGAAAATTACACAAATTTAGTTTTATAATGACTCCGGCACTTATATGAATTTTCAAAATGTTAGGGCCCCATTTTCGGGGGGCTGCCATACAACTTCTTTGCATCAATATAAATTTCTTCAAAACTAATTATACTACGCGGATGAAAATTACACACGGTTAGTTATATAATGAATCGAGCACTTATATGAAGTTTTAAAATGTTAAGGCCCCATTTTCGGGGGGCTGCCATACAACTTCTTTGCAACAATATAAATTTCTTCAAAACTAATTATATTACGAGGATGAAAATTACACACGGTTAGTTACATAATGAATCGAGTACTTATATAAAGTTCCAAAATGTTACGGCCCCATTTTCGGGGGGCTGCCATACAACTTATTTGCAACAATATAAATTTCTTCAAAACTAATTGTACTACGAGGATGAAAATTACACACTGTTAGTTATATAATGAATCGAGCACTAATATGAAGTTTCAAAATGTTACGGCCCCATTTTCGGGGGCTGCCATACTAAGTTTTCGATTCAATAACTGTGAATCTAATGAAGCTACGAGGTTAAAATTAAAATTGGGCAGGTAAAGTCATAGGACAAGTTACTTGGCAAAGTTGGACATCACTCGGACCTCCGAACTTTTAGGGTGGCCCAAATTTTTTTTTTTTGATTTTTTTTTTGTTTTTTTTTGGTTTTTTTTTTGTTTAAGCAAAACTAATGGGATAATAAATTAAAATTTCTTTTTTTTTTTACAAGCTAAAATTATGGGATAATGAATTAAAATTTTTTTTGTTTTTTTTTTTTTTTTAATGGTTTTTTTTTTTTTTTTTTTACGGTTTATTTTTTACACCATAGTGGGTATGCACGGGTATCTAAAAGTTCACAAGGGCAACTATAATCTTCCTCGTTTTTCAATATTTTTAAATCAAATCAATGTCTAATCATAACAGTATTTTGCCTTCTTTAGTTTGATATTAATTTCTAAATTTAGCTTCCGCTTGAAAAATCTCCGCTTGTGAAATGTTAGCCATGTATTCAATGATCCAACTGATATAGCAGTTAAGCAACTTTCAGAAATAGTATGATGTCTGAACCCATACAAAATCGATCCAAAATGAAACTCAAATCCAAAATGGATTTTGCGCTCACGAGTGTGGCAGTAAAACGGTGCTTAAACACTACTTCGGGCCATCGTCAAAGGAATCGGAGTCAATTAAACTAATCAAATAAATTTACGTTTTTAAATTCATTTTATATTTTTTTTTAAAACATTCAATACATCATTTAATATATAACCTAATATATCGAAAGGTTTTTAACCACTGATATGGACTTACTAAATTATTAATTTAACATCTGTTGACTAAGCCATTAGAAAAATTCAAATAAAACTTAATGTGATAATTATTTGACCTTTGAATAATATCCTAATAATATACTTAGACCATAACAAATTATTATCTAAGTCTCTATAATTAATATAAAAACAAAATATTTTTATTGCTTTAATAATAAACAGAACGAAATGAGTTTTAATTGTTAGAAAAATCAATTTAATTCATTTTTCAAATAAAATTTGATTATTTTTTTTTCAGAGTTTAAAAGAAAAGTAAATAGTATTTAAAATGAGTCAATATTAAAACTTTTTTTTTATATTTTTAACAACATTATATACAAATGACGAATCTTCCTAATTTCAAAATCAAATCATTAAAATTTGTATTTTTGTGAAGTTTATTCCACAAAATCAACCGCTATCACAGGCAAAGCGTAATGTACGATTTCTTTCAAAAATTTTTAACCTTACTACGTAATAATTTTTATCAAAATAATACAACGTTAAATAATTATAAATTTATCATACAAAACGTTATATAACGCTAAAGACCCCGTTACAAATACAAAAAATTTTATTATTTATATGTTAGTCGCGTTAATTTTTCTCCAGTTTTAATTTTTTCCTTATGCGTCATTAACAAAGCATATAATAAATATAATAAATGTTAATAAATAAATATAATAGCAAATAGTATAAAATTATGTATAAGACGTTCGTACTATTTTTGATTTTTGAAAAATTAACCTAGAAAAATGTGCATCAAAACCTTATTTATATTTGACATTTGAAATCATTTCGCTCAAACGTTTAGGCTGTACACTTGTGGAAAAACAGACAAATAAGCAGGAATAAACACATACACAGACGGATATCATAAAAAATTCGTCTTTTTAAAAATCTTTTTTTCCGTCTTTCTTTTAAAAATCTCAAGTTTCAATTTTTAGTGCGAAAACAATATCTTTCGCTATTATATGTCATATATAGCTGTTGATAAAAGGAGTCCTTCATAAATCAACCTTGAAATGTTTATCATTTCTATTTCATTTGGATTTGTCAATTAAATTATGATTGTACTATTAAATAACGATATGTATGATGTTTGAATGTACTTTAAAGTTTTGAATACTTCATTTTGCTGCACTGCACCCAAAACACACATGCAAACTAAAAGTTCAAATAAAACCTAATAATAAAAACTAATAACGTAATCAAATTTTGGTTCTGTTTCATCCTTATTGAATCAAATAGAAATAAAATACTCGAAACATCATATTACATCATACTAGGGCAAAAGTTCCGTTAAAATTGAAATGATTTTGAAAAATTTTTCTTTCAACATTAATTTTTTTTAGATTTTTATAATTATTATTTTGTTTGTAGTGTTTATTGGATTATATTAAGGTCACTCAACACATTTTTTTTTTATTTTTTATATCTACAGATAATTTTTATACTCACTTTTATGTAAGAATAGTTCAATATTAAATTATTGAGGAGTAAAAGAGAATGAAAAAATGTTTAATTTTTTTAAAAAAGCAGATTAATGATGACTTGTCATTGTCATCATTATTTATCCCATATAATAAAGAATAATATTTACTAATAGATGATACTTATAAAACAGTTTCTTAAACGTGATAGAGTCCTTATGTTAACATTAAAAATAAATTTTAAGTATAGATTTTAACACAATGATAATAGTAATCTACTCATCAATTTTTATTATTATTTTTATTTTTTGCTGAATTTTGAGGTTAGGAAAAATAATAGAATTTGTAAAAAATTAATATGAAAGGGCAATCTTGACATTCAAAAACGGAAATTAGTATTTTCTTTCAAAGGTTATTGAGAATTTTTTGAACTTATAATTTTTAAATCTTTTTCTGAGAAACTCAGAAATTTAATATTTATGTTTAAATTAATGCATTCATATATTTTTGTTGAAAGTTTTGTCCTTCGTCGACTCTGAAAGATCAAACTGGATATTCAAAATAAAATGTCAAACTTGAAACAACTGCATTTTTCTGAAAATCTAACAAAATTTGGTGTTTAAAGCGTGTGTAGTGCATTCACTAATTCTAACACTACAATTATTACAATACCTATATAACTTCACCGTACACATACATTTAATTTATACTAATACAATACCTAGTTAACTTCAACGTATTTTTACATTCTTTTCTCACGAACACAATACCTAATTAATATTCAGGGAATTTCCTTAAAAAGGTTATAGAACTGAATGTAGCACATATGTTTACCATATAATTTAATATTTGTCAATTTAAATTATATTTTTAGTTCTTAAGAAAATAGCCCATATGGCACTTTTTATTTTGAAATAATATTTTTAATAATGTAAATGTAAATACCTCTACTAAAAAAAAGTACTGGGGATAAATTGTAAATATTGTATAAATACCTTTGTAAATTGAAAAGAAGATAAGAATTAAAAGTTTTAGTTCTTAGTTAACATAACTAAGAAAAACAAAAGAAATAATCTTTTAATTTGACTAGAACAGAGTCTCTAATTGGATTCAGCCCAAATTCAAAGAAATGACAATTTAAGAAAAAATAAAAATTAAAAGTCGATTTTTTCTAATTATTAATTGTATTGAAATTTTTTACACTAAATTGACCCAACAAAATAGACCTACTCTAAACGACAACTTATTAAAAACACCATGACACAACAAAAAAAAATTAAATTTTTTTATCATTATAAGAGACAAAATGTCATCATGCTTTTTAAAATTCATTTCATTAAGTAGCTATATAGTACAACATTGTAATGTACTAACTAGGAAATAATAAAAAATGAAAATTGTTAATAAAAGGTGTAAGGTCAACCATACAGTTTTGTATTTTGATCAGTTGTTAAATAATATTAAATGACAAAATTATGTTGTGAGGGTTTTTTTAAATATGACCATGAATTTTTAAGGGTGTAACATATACAATGATATTTCATTCGTTAAAGTTATTTAAAAAAACTACAAACAAAAGAAATTTCTTTATATTATTAAAATTTATTAAGACGATTAAATTTTTATTCAAACTTGAAAACAGTTTTTGTTATAGAATCAGCACACATTTCATTTAAAAAATTATTCATTTTTTTTAGGTTCATGTGTCTCAGAAATTACAAATATTTCTTTATGACGATCCTAAATAAACTTCCTGAACCATGGTATGTTAGCAATTTATATCAATTTCTGTCATACATTTATCAATTATTACTATTGCTACTATTGGTCAACTGTTAAAAAGCCTGTGTATAAAAAAGGCGCAGTTGAAATTTATATTATATTCTTATTATTAGAATTGATCCCAATGAATGCCACATACAATGCAAACATGAGATATTCCTAGGTTCCTTATAACATGTACAAACGTCTTAAATTTTTAATAGATACAATTCTATTTGTTATATATTGTAATAATTTTATATTTGAATTGTAAGGTATTTTTGTGTCTGTGAGTTATATTATTCAATTAAATTATTTCTTTATATTATTATATTAAAGTATTTTTTATTAAAGTTATATAATTATTAATAATTGGTTATGTCATTAATTTGAACCAAATAGCGAATCGAATCAAAAATAACTTATTCAACTTGATTCGAACCTAGGCCTCTCAAATAAAAGGTCGGTAGTCTTAACACTGTGCCACTTAGCTCAGCAAGTCAAAAGTCACTACTTTAGTAATATTTTATCAAAATAAATGATTAAGTAAATTGAAGTTTGGATAGTTGTGAACTATCATTTGTCACCAAATGTTTTGAAAACTTTTTGATTAAATATGATTCTGTATAATTGTCGTGATAATTAATTTTAATTTGACTTTTACTATATTTTTATTAATTAAAAAAAAAAAAAAAATACATTTCACCAATTCCCAAGTTTTTTTTCTGTAATACTTTGTCTCATTAAAAGACAACTTTCATAAATTATTTAATATTTTTTCATCACTCGAGAAAAACTTTCAATTGCATATAAAAAAAAAAAAATAAAAATTTTTTTATAAATGAAATTTTGTCAGAAAAAAAACTTTTTTAAAACAAAATGAAATGAAAGTAATTGTGTTTTTTTCTTCTTGTCATACTCATTGCAAAGCTAAATTTAGTTTGAAGTTTTTTTAAGATTGGTCGGTCAACTTTTCCAAACCAATCGATAAAATTTAATTTCGCATCCTCATTTAAAATGATGAGAAAAGTTCTATTATTTTTTTTTAATAAATGATACCATTTATATCAGAATTTTTTTTTCCAATTTTCTTTTTTTTTTTTCCAACAAGTTTTAATTTCCTTATTAGCGCAAATAGATTGCTTTCAAAATGGATACTTGCAAAAAAAAAGCAATACTTTTAAAGAGAAAAAGGGAAGCAAAATTGTTGTATTATTTTTATTATTGTGCGTGGTTGTAATTTATAAATAGAAAATGTACAAATACTAAAATTAGTAGCATTTGTTTTTTAATTTAAAAAAAAATATAGTAAAAAACTTTAAAAGTTTTATTTACGTTATTTTCATCAACCGCTTATATGAAATATAATAAGCGATAGATATTGTTTTCGCACTAAAAATTGGAACATGAGTTTTTAGCAAAAATGCGTTACTCTGGTATGCAGAAAACAAAATAAAGTGTTTTTTTTTAATGAAGTCTGTTAGCGTGTGGGTTCATTGTTTTGATAAATAGTAAAAAAAATTAAAAATGTTTTATATTATGAGTTACCTGTAAGAGCGGTTGGTTCTGTGGTCTTTACATACCATATTTTTTACAGAAATTTGACAAATTTTTATGCAATATTTTTTAAATTATATTTTGTTGGGGACTCAGAAGTTAAGTAGTTAAGCAATTAGCTTTTAACAGAGAAAATGTCGGTTAAAAACCTACAATGATCTTTAAAGTTTTCCCTTCATCAAAGTCCCATTGCAGCAGAATATAATATATAACAAAATAAAAGTGTAATATTTAATTTATGCCCTCAATGCAACAAGTAACTACACAAACTAAAAACCTTTAGTAAAAGCCATCAGAAAGATTTTAAGCCAAGTGGGAAGTGAATTTAATTTCCTGGTCACAGCGGAATTGAGAGAAAGGAATTTGCAGACAGAGAAGCCGAGTTAGCTATAAGGAGCCCGATCATAAGTTTACATAATCATCACTTAAATTAAAAAATAAAGCAAATTAAGCAATTTATTCAAAATATTAGGCAAGCTAACTGGGATAACACAAATATCATTCTACAGACTATAAGCTCTAAAACCAAAATACGAAATCAGTAAGGAAAGAAAAATTGGGACATACACTCTCTGTGAAACACATTTTCACCGAGTGTCCTTTCTCTTTATATTTATTATTAAAAAAAAAGGATTGTTAAATAATTAAATGGTTGTGGTGCAGTAAGGCGATGAACCTAGTTTGCTAGCGATATGCAAAAATGAATAGAAATATTTATGGAAACTCCACTAGGAGTATCTATTGATTCTTAACTAAAACAAATGAATTCAAGACTAATATTTAAAAAACACACCCAGCACTTCATTAAATATTTATTTTTTTTTTACTAACGATTGAAAAATCTGGCAAAATTTGAAAAATCAAATAACATATTATATAAATATAATATTATCAAATTTCTATTTAAAATTATTTTTCTACTTAAAATTCCTAAAAATTACATAATTTAAAAAAAAAACCAAATTTCATTAAAACTGACAAATTTTGAGAGTTTTCTGTCTTTCATATAAACACTGAAGATAAAAATATTTCAAACCATACGTATTGCCTATAAGGAGGGAAGGCTGACTAACTTTAACTTTGTACAATACTAATATATGATAAAAAAAATTAAATGAAAATTTTTTGACAAAGTTGTACATATGTAAATTTAGATTTATTTTTATTTAAAAAAAAAAAAGGAAAATAAGAAAAAAAATTATTTAGAAACTTTTATTTAGATAAAACAGTAAAAGTACAAAAAAAACCGCACCCTTCTTAGAATTTACGTGTAAAATACAATTCCCAATACTTTAGAACACATTTTTATCAAAATAACTTTTTGCAGTCATAAAACCTAAGTTATTTTCTTGTTTTTGGGGGGTTTTTTTTTTCTTTGCCTGGCATAAAAAAAAACTAATTTTTGTAATAAAAATATAAACAAATAAAAATTTAAAATGTAATTCTAATTGCGGTAGATTAACATTTTTTAAATATTTACTTGAAAATTAGTTATAAGTTTTCGCTATAAAAAATGTTGTTTTTATTATATTTTAAGTAGTAGCTGGTATTAAAGGTTGGTTCCGATTCCCCGAGATATGCAACGTGGTTTTATTGCCTTAATACTGAAATTGCACGTAATGATACCGTTATTTTTATTATAGAAAATACCCGTTACCGCTACGTTTCAATCCTAAAATCACCCATAATTTGTTACTCAATTGGTAACATGCATCTCTTATGCATTCATAGTTCGCACTTTAACGACTTGGTTCGCACAACGGTATGAAGGCGTTTTACCGGGAAAAATAAACTACGAGGCGTTGTCTGTAAGTTCTCATTGTGTCATTACCGTTTTCTGTTCTGTATTTATGAGAAATGTTTAGTATGTGAATAAAAATAGTATAGAACGTTGTCATCATGTCAGTGAGAAATCGCTCTTTGGTGGCTCTTTCAAGTTCAGGCTTTATATTTTGAATCACATGTTAATATAAAAATAGCAAATTTAGTAGTTGCAATGGAAAAATTGATTAATGCCAAATAATATTTTGCAACAATTGTACGTTCTGTATAAATAAATAACCTTAATAATATCAATTGAAATATATTTTTGTACAGGTGCTAATTTTTATCAACAATACCATGGAACAGGATTATTGTACATGTTTGGTTTAAAATAAAAATTTAATATTTGAAAATATAAAAAATAAATTTCTTACATTTCAATTTTAACACGTTCGCCAAAGCTATTAATTGAAATCGAAAAAAAATTAGAAAATAAATTTATTTCAAAGAATTGATTGATACGTGAGTAAACCAAATTTAGTAAAAATATACTTACAAATTTTACTAATAAACACTTACATATTTTTTAAAACTTATGTATATTTTCATCATGTTTTTAAAATGCAAGTCGGTATTAAACTAATTCTGTAGTGTATTATACTTTTTTAACTTATTGTTTCAATTTGCTAATTACTTAATGTTTGATAAATGATTTGGGACTTCTTATATCCTTTTTGTCCTTAAAGGATAATATACGCCATAAAAGTTATATATTTTTTGCAAAGCTGGAAACACCAAGTATCCTTGAGATATAGTCTCTTAAAACTACACAAAAGGATGCCCCATTTGCTACAGAAGAACCAATACTGTTAACGCATCTCACATTATAACATTGAATCAATATATAAACTTTCGCGAAGTTTTAAAACGCATGATGAAGTTTGGTTTTTCACACGTAAGATCGCATCGTTTCGAATAACACTAAACAGTTAGTTGATGTCAAATGAGTGAATTATTATTTTAATTAAAAATATTAGATCCAAAAAATTCATAACATCATCATGTAACTTATTGTATGAATACAAAAAAACAAAAATGGCAGTCTTAGATCTCAAAAACACGTCGAAAATGCTGCCAACACTGTACATTGAAAATATCACGTACCTATAGATATTTTGTTGTAATAATGAAACAACATTATTAGAAAATATAAAAATATAAATGTCCCTCAAAACATCAACATTAAACATCCCTCAAAACGCACATACAAGCACAACACATAAATTTGTAAAATATTTTAAAGAAATAAGAATCATTGTAACAAACAATCTTAATAGTATATATAATGTACATATATATAGTAGAACTCATAAACTGGCTATGTAATACAAGTATATTACCCACGCAAATGCATGTGTTTTTTTTTTATTTAACATCCTGTCTTACAATGACAGTAAATAACTATCTTTTATGTCATATACTAACATAATAAGTTGTTTCTGTATAAGTATATTATATACTATATAAAAACTTAAAATGTATGTATATTTTTAAAAAAATTCTGACACATTTGAAATCCGTTACTGTTTTTTTTTTTTTATTTCTATTTCATTTTTACAGTTATAATTTTCCCACTTCATAAATTTCCCATAGTCAAAGTTTCAGGCAATTTATTATCCTTCAGAATCATGATCACATTTTATTTTTATATTTTTTATGTTTTTATGTGCTTGTGTATTTTTTATTTTTTCTTAAATATTATAAAATTGGACCTGTACAAACATATTTTGTGTAACAGTGGTTACAGTAGTATTGGTTGATATTAAAAAAAAAAAACAAAAACAACTTATTATGACGTATTTTTTAACATTTCATATTATTTTTATCAGTTGATTTTATATTTTGAGATATTATAAAATTGCTAGGGTAACGTTTGGAATATGTATGAATGTATATATATTTCATGCATATTTTGAATATATTTGTATATATTATTATTTTTTTAGTTATATTCTATGATTTGTATTTAATAATATTGTCTAAGTATGTATTATCTAAAAAAATCACAGTTTTAAAATATATATGTAGTTTGTTTATTTATTTATTTATTTATTTATGTACAGTCCCCTACCACATTCAATGTGATAAGTGAATGAATCTGCCTATCCTTTTCAGGTGTGGTAGTTAAATTTATTTTATATTATACTATAAACTATTACAATATCAATTATAAATTATATATTTTTATTAAATATGATCTGACCCTAGGTTTGAATTCGATAAGTTTCGAATGAAAAGCATGTGCATCCTTACCACAAAGCTATCGATCAGATAATTAGTATATCTAATTCAAATTTATAATGTTGAATCTTACATAAAAGATCTAACTACATATATTAACTACTGTATTTAGTTAAAAAAAAACTACTTCCTACAATTTTTAGAATTATATAAATGGGATTCTGTAGCAAATGTTATACCCAAATATGATCATACCAGTTTATCAGAAAGACACTTGAGGTTGTCAGCTTTTCCAAATATTATATCTCCTTAATAATGCACTTTATCATTTTAAGGAAGAAATTACAGTTTAAAACATCATTGCGTTTTTGTGTATTGTATATAAGCCATTGTATCTATTTAACTATTAGATATATTTCTGATCTATTAGTTATATATTATTATATATATAGAAAGAAAAACAATTATATAATAATTATTACAATAAAATTTATCTACTGCATTAACATTCTAATTAAGTTTGAATTTGACATTCGAAAATGTGGCAGTTGAATACATTTAAGCACCTTTTGACAAGGTTTTTTTTTATTCTACTTCGTATATTAAAACTTAACTGACAGCTGCGTGAACAAAAACGTTTGTTATCAATATTTTATTTTTTAACATCTAAAAATATAATTGTTTTTTTTTTTTTTTATGTTAAGTTATGTCAATATTAATTTAGCTTACTCTTATTTTTTTTTATTATACATATGTTTTTATATAATTTCATATCTTTAAATATTCATTGTACAAATTGTTGTAACGATAGTGTTCATTGCAAATAGGGTATAATATATACTTATTGCATACTTTTAGGATGCTTAAAATAAAGTTTATACTCTTAATCATTGATCTTAAATTTTAATTAATTTTATTAAAGTAAAACAATTTATAAATTTAAGTAACGTCAAATTTAATACAAAATCAATATACTTTCAAAAAATTTAATCCACAAATATCTTATTGTTAACATACTTCAATATTTTACATTAATTTTTTTTATTATTTTTATTTTAGTTGTTGTTTTTTTATTTTAAAATGAAACATATCCGGTGTTAATATAAAATGAAAATGATTCGTAACAATAACGTTTACAATAAAAATTTTTTTTTACTATAAAAAAAAAACCAGCTGTTGCTTTTCCTACGTTTTATTCGAGTAAAAAAAAAAAAGTCAAAACTACAAAAGAAAAACTTAAAAAATATTATATCCTGTTTTTATCCCTTTTATACATTTTTCATTCTCTATATATATCTATATTCTATGGATATCATATATAGATATATTCAATTAGGTTTATCTCTATATATATATTTACAGTATATATATATATTCAATATACATATACATATAATAAAAAATCCATCGCTATATGAAAGACATCTACTCAGATAGTAATGGGAAAGAGATAATAAAAAACGTTTTTTTTTTTAAATGATTTCTGTTTTACTCAACTAGTTTTTATATTTTTTTTTTATTTTTGTTTTTTTCCTTTGTTATTTTCTTTTTTTCATTTGATACTTTCATTAGAATTTCAACTCTTTGTTTTTTTTTTTTTTTGGTTTTATTTTTCATCAGACAATTTTTTATTAAAATTCTGTTTTTTTTTTCAATTTTGAATTTTTCTGAAAAAAAAAAAGATTGCAATTCTTTTGTAGTTTTCCTGTGAATTGGACGTTGTATTTCATGAAAAAAAATGCTTTTGTATACTTTTTTTTACTCTTTTTTATTTTATATCAATGGTTTTCAACCCATTCCTAAACCTTCAACCCCTCACTACTGAAAACATGGTGGATGGGTTCATCACAAAAATTCATTTGAAAAAATGAGTTTATTTTTTTTTTTTAGAATTTTTCAACAATTGTCTACTTGTTGACACCATTTTTATTGATTCTTTAGTTTCTGTTTTTTTTTTGTAAAGAGTTTTTTTTCACAATCGATTTGAAGTAACACTCTTTAGAATTTGTATTTTTCATATACAATAGTTTAATCCATCTGTATTCATCCCATTACTATAGTTTTGAAATTGTGTAAAGTAGTATGTAATAATCAATATTTTACAAAAATTCAATGATCATAAAAAAAAAAGTTTGTATTTTTTAAAAACTTATCTTATTTTACAAATGTTGTTGATGAATGATAATTTATGTAATAGTGAATATTTGACTTGTTGTTGATGATTCCAATTGAATTAGTGGGTTTTTTTAATTAATTAAAAAAAAATATGTATTTTTAGAACTCCGTCGTTGATGCAGCAATGCCTTTATAAAGTCCACTGAGGAGGCTTTATTCATTGTCCTTTATTTTGAGTTAAAACTATTTTAATAGTAATTGTTCTATATTAACATTTGTAATATTGTCCGAGTTCATGTTATTCAAATAACATCAAAATATTTAACTCTGTTGTCTAAATTCACATACATCACTAAAGAAATTCGAATAACTTCGAGTATTAACACTATAACGAAACCGATCATATTGATTACAAATCAATAAAATCACTAAAATATTCTTGTTAATTTTGATGAGTAAAGTTACAAACAGACCTAAGTAAAATGGTATTTAAAAGTACAATGAGAAGTACCATAACTTGGTACTTTTACTAATTACTAATTACTATAAAAAAAATTCCGTAGTTTTTAGTATTTAATTACTTTAAAGTAATTAAGTATTAAGAGTAATTACAATAGGAATCAAAATTCAAGTTTAATTACTTTACAGGAATTATTAGTTAATTTTAAAGTAATTATCTTTTAAAGGTAATTACAAAGAGAATCAAAATTCAAGTTTGATTACTTTTCAGGAATTATCAAGTAAATACTTGATACTTTTTATTGGTACTTAATTTTCATAAAACCAAAAATTTTTACTGGAAGTTTATTAATAAGCTTCAATTATTAAGTACTTGTACTTGAATTTTACAGGTGCGATTTCATGAATTGGAAATTTTTTTAATATCAATTTTATTTTTTAGTTAAACAATTTAAATTGAAGTATTAAACTTTAAATTTCCATTTACTTTGTATATACACTATATATATAGTGTATTAATTCCAAAAATTTAATTGATAAAAACTAAAATCTTAAAGCTCACTTTTTTCAAATGCAACTAAAAAGTCAAAAATTTTAAAATACTCTATAAAAAATGCCCCAAGGTACAAACGCATTTTTATTCAAATAAAAAATCTCTTGCATTGTTTCCATAAAAAGTCTTTTATACCATTTACTTAAATATTTTTTTATCTAACTACAAATACCAACCTTCTATTTTATATTCCTGGCCTTTATCATTAATATATGGTATGTTCTGTTTCTAATGTGTCTTGTTTAATGTACCATAAACAATTTATTTTAGCTCATTTTTAAAATGTTGATTTTTTAGACACTTTTGTGATTTTTACTACGTTTTAAAAAAAAATAAAACGGACACCAAAAAAATTGGCTAACATTGTTTTTGTAAAATTTAACATGATTTTTCTAACAAAAAATAAAAACTGAAGGTAAATCAAAAAATTGCAGGAAAACTCAAGGACTGAACATTTTTTATTTTTAAGTGCTCACATTTTTTTTTGTTTTCTACACAAAAACCATAGCACAATATTATAACAATAACTGTTATTTTTTTTTTTGTGTTATTTTACTGTCACAACGGTGATGTTCTGATGAAGAATAAAAATTCTGCAAACGTTTCCTTGCTACTACTATTTTTTAACCCTTTAAAACTTTATAAAGTTGAAATACATATTTATAAAAATTGATAAAAAAACCACCCTAAAAGTATGCAAATATTGTAAATTTTAAACAAAATTTTTAAACGATTTCATCCTAGAAGTATGCTAAAAATTGAAAATCAAAACAGTGCAATAGAAATACTGTTCTGAGCTTCGTTTAGGTTTAGGTTAGGTATAGACTCTGAAATTTAAGTCCAAATAACGGTTAGATACACAATTTTGTACCAAAAATGCTGACTTGAGAACGAAATGATAAAAGTGTTAAAACAAAGTTTTTGAATTTTTGATTAATGATTGCTACCAACTTTCAGGTTTTTTTTACCCTGCTGTTCTTCTCTTTGTGCTGAGAAAGGTAGTTGTTGTATTATTTTTTACAGAGTTAATACACAAGCCTGTATTTCTTTTAACTGTATTTCATTTGCCTGTATTTTGCAGAATTTAAATGCTTTTAAATCCAAACCTTAAATCCCTCTAAATTCAGAATCTCAAATATACATATGTATTATTTATATATAAATATTCTGGAAAAAGCGTATTAACCCTGCTTTTAAATCCAACTCGAAAATTTCTCCTAATTATAATATCCATAAAAATATGAAAAGATTTTTCTAGGCAATGTCATATATGGGAGTAGTGCATTAATTATCAAAATTAATTTGGTCTATGCTAATATTAATGAAATTCAAATAATTCTGCAAAATACAGGCAAATGAAATTCAGTCAAATGAGCAAAAAATACAGGCAAATGAAACTTGAGGTAAATGAAATACAGGCATATGACACGCTCCCTTTTTTGAACTATCTCAAAAATTTTTTTAAATTTTATAAGGTTAATATTTTATTTTCAAATAAAAAATATAATTTAAAAGTCGACCATTGCACAATAATACTTTTACTGACTGAATGAATTTGAATTTGAATGCCAGTCATTGGTTAGTGTTATTTCCTTTAGAAATTGAAAAACTTTTTTTTTCCTATTGTTGTTTTTGTTTTTTTTTTGTTTTGTCCCAGGTATTTTTCTCTTTATGTCACTTTGAATAAATACATTTTTTTCCTAGATTCTTTTTTTTACATTGGAGCATTGGAGTGTTTGTTATATTCTTATTATACCTTTTTAAGTAAAAATATTTGACATTTCATTTCATGAATTGCAAATAAAATAAAATGCAAAAAACAAAATGAAATATGAAAATATATTTGTGACAGTTACCATAGTAATAATTTAAACAAAATAAAAAAATTTTAATAAAATGTTAGTTATAATCTATTGAAAAAAAGAAGATACATAAAGACAAAATAATTTATATATATATATATATATACAAATATTTTTATCTGTTGCAATAAAATACATAAACTTGGAAAAAAAACTGAAGAACATTTATTATTGTTGTATTATAAGTTTAAAAAGTTAAAGTATCTTTTTTAATTTATTATACATTGGGTAGGAAATTTTTAACCAACCATCAAAATGGACATTTTATAAAAATTTAATTTTAAAATAAATTGAAATAAAATTTAAATTTATAAGAATTTAACCTTAGAAAGGAAAATAAAATACACACCTTTAAAATGAAAGTTAAAATTGCGCAAATTTAAATAGATATGAATTTTAATAAATCAAATTTAAATGACATTAAGAATTGACATAAAACTAAAGTAATTTCCTGGGGTGTAGCCCGGAATTTGCTATTTCAGATTTTTGTAATCTTCTAAATTATAGCGGTTTCTAATAACTGGAAAAATATTACTGCAAAATAATATATATTGATCCAAAATTTGTGTGTGTGTGTATGTTAACAAAAAAACTCGCGTAAATTTCAACCGATTTTAATGAAATTTGGTATAAATGTTTCTTTCTTCATTTTGTAAATTGGTCAAATGGCCGAACCCCTGGATCGGGATCGAGCTCCCATACAAAAACACCAGACTTTTTGAGAAATCTCAAGTTCTAACTGTCGCAGTTAATTTAAATTTGATACATAGACTGTTGGTGGGTACCCATGAAGAGTAACTTTCATAAATTGATTCTAGTATCATGGGGTCTAAGAGATTCTATGAGTTTCAGGAATGACAAGTTCTTCTTATTCATAAAAATCTCAACCGATTTTAACGAATGTTGGTATGAAAGTTTTTTTCTGGCTTAAACAAAATAATGATGAAGAACGTATGTAAAAGGAAAGGCTTAATCATTCTTTCTAATCAATAAGAAACTATAATAAATGAAGTGAGGTGAACGGTTTCGTTTAAAAGCATTAAGGCTTGACAACTTATATAACTTATTTTAACATCTTATGTATAACATTATAACTTATCTACCTATGATTAAAACTCATTTCTACTCTAGAATTCTATAGGTACCTAATTACCATATTAAAATTATAGGTAATATCTTTTATATTATGGCTAAGTCACGGGGACACAGAAGCCATATTCAGTTAAAGATAATAACATACTTTATATTTAAAAAAATTCGTTTCTATTTTCAAATACAATTCTGTGTCTGAACTTCAATTCACTAATTAAGTTTAAAAATTTTATATAAACGGTAAATAACCCCACAATTGTTTAACACAAATTATTAAGTATTCGCTTTTAATAAGTCTACTTATGCATAATATTCTTTTATATTATATGATGTACCAACCTACCTTAACTCTAAAATTAGAAGTGTATAACTAAACGTATATATATAAATGTTCATTAAATTAATTTAAAAAAAAAATTTTTAAAAAGAAAGAGGAATTTCAATGATTTTTTTTTAACAAAAAAAAGAATTCTTATTAAAAAAATTTAATATAATCCAAGTATATATTTATTTCTATAATAAATTTAATTTATTTTATTATTTTATAATGTTTTTTTTCCATTAAGATTTGAATTTATTTACTTATATTAAAAAAAATACGTTTTTATTTAAAAAAAATTGTCTTCCTTTTAAATTGTATCCGAATCTAAAATAGAAAAATATCGAAATTGTTCTTTAGGCCTCTTAGATAATTGTAAATACATGGTATGGGTGCATACGGCAGTTATGTGTGATCGTCGAAAATCCTTCACAGTATTATGTTACTATGGCTTAGTATTTAAATTTGAGATGAGGCACAGGTATGTTTATTAAATGTAAAATCAAATTAAAAATGCAACATCGGAGTAATTTTTTTTCATATCGGAGTTACCAATGGAGTAGTTATCTTTGAAGGTCAAATGTTTTAAATATGGATAAATTAGATACTGTTAAACTAAAAAACCCGTCTTATGTCCCTTACCTATGGCAAATGTTGGAACAGAAGGGTCCTTTTATATTCTTATTCTTAGAATTGATCTTAATGAATTTGTTCTATATTGTATTAATTTGATATTTGAAGTTAAAAAGTATTTCTTTATCTGCGAGTTATATTATTCAATTAAATTATGTATTTATATTTTTTTATATTAAAGTATTTTTAATGGTATCATAGACCTTTACTAAAAAAATCCCGAAAAAAAGTGACCTTGTAATAAGATATTAAAATGATAAATAGCCTTGAAAATGTATCGAATTCTTTGCCGAATTTAAATTAAACTTCTCCAAACTGAGTCAAACATATAATAAATTTATAATATAAATAAAGTCATATCTGTATTGAGTCTGTACTATTACAATGAGAAGAAGAACACATAATTGGCGATAATCTATGGGAGGAATCTATGAAGAGTTTAAAAGATAATCCGGTAAAAGATTTTAAGAGGTTCTTCTATTTAAGAGAATAGACAGCCAATAGATTTTAATATACCCATTGGTTCTCTAATATTTTAATCTAAAAATATTTCAAGGTTTTACATTAAACATATAAATAAAACAAGGTTTACATAATTCGAAAATTTGTTTAATTTTCATATTTTATGTAGTTATTAAAATATATATACATATATATGTGTGTATAAATACAACATAAAACAGAAGAATATTTATTTATAAATTTTCTTTTTAGTTACTATTAAATTATTAAATAATTCAAATATGATTTTGTTTTTTTTATATATATTAATTCCTTTCAATCTGTTTGTTGCTGTTGTTGCTGTTTCTGGATATTAATGTTGAATCTCTTTATATTAATGTTTAGATTTTGTTTTTTTTTTTTTGAGCTAAAGTGGTTCCAACTGTGAATAAAGATTTTTTTGTGCGTAAAAAAATGGATTCATTTATTTATTTATTTTATTAACGTATAAATATTAACATACTTAAATATATACATACTTATCTTATTTTTCAGCTTCTTTTTATAACCGTATGGTATGACTATTAGTCAAAAGGGTATACTAAATTTGCCATTACGTTTGTAACGCATAGAAGGAGCGGGGGTAGATATAGACTCAAGTGTATGGATCGTATCAGAAGCGAAAAAAAACCGATTTAGCTATGTATGCTCGTCCGTCTGCACGATAACTCAAAAAATAAAGGAGCTAGGGTTTTGAAATTTTCATTAATACGTTTTTATGCAATAGCCGTCATCGCTATTTAAATGCAAGAATTTTGGTCCACGGATTCGAGTACCTGTCATACAACTTCTTTTTTTATATTGTCATTACTCTATACCTAATGAAGCTGGGTGTCTGAAATTTTGCCAAACATAGTTTAGTTTCAAGACCAACGTTTCTGCAAAGTTTGGTTGGTTTACTGCAATGGGATTCAGTAGCTGCCATACAACTCCTTCTTTTGTATGAGCATTACAGTACATGTAATAAAGCTGTATGTTTAAAACCGGATGATACAATGTTTACATTACTGTCATACGAGTATCACATAGTTGACACAGTGTACTCTACTACATTCTTCCTCGTTTTTTTATCCTTTTTTATATTTTTTTTAATCTTATTTATATTTTATTTGCTTTATTAGCTTAAAAGACAGTATACTCGTATAATGATTTAACAGTGAGTGAATATATGTACTTGAATTCAAAGGAATCATATATTTTATTTCGTTATTCGTTTTCTTTTTTCAGATTCCTTTTATGGTACTCAGTCCTTCTTTTCTTTTTATATAAAAAAATTTTGATTCGGAATTTTTGATATTCTAGAATTTTAAGAAGATTTTTTCAAAAAAAATCAAATTTAAGTTATTTAATTTATTTTGCTTTTTTAGTTGCATAAAATTAAATTATTTTATACTTTTTTATTAAATTATTTAACTAAATTAGGAATAATATATACTTTGTTTAATTTAATATTTAGTATAAAAAGAAGAAATATAATTAACTTATTTCTTATGTAATGAAATTTGCTAAAAATTTAATTTATAAAAATATGTATTTTTAAGTAAGTAGCACTTCTAAGGATTTTTTTTTTGTATTTTGAATGTTTTGAATTAGAGGAAAATAGCTTGCAACATTCCACAAAAATTCATTTGAACTGAAGAATAACAATTTGGCAATAACTGACATTTGCACAACTAACGACTTAACTAATAGTTGTATACCCTATTTTATCTTTACTTTTTATTAATCTAATCAGAATTGTCCGCTCAATTTAGCATTAAACGGTTTGTCAAAGAATACTATTGTTTCATAAGCAAAAGTTCAACAGCATTAAAAAATTTGAAAAAAAAAAACTAATAGCCTAAAATTATGCAAATATTGTAAATTCAAAACCGGGTTTCCTAACGAGTTTCTCCTAAAAGTATGCAAAATATTTAAAATTTAAACATAGATTTAAAAATATTTCGAAACGAATTTTTTAAAACTCCACATTTCAGAACGCATTAAAACTGAATCTTTGGACAATGTGATAGTTTAATATAAAATTTATATCTTTAGGTAAGTCTAAATTGTCAAAGGAAGGGTTTTTTTTTAAAACAGAAATATTCACTGACAGTGAACACTCTTTAAGTAAAAATACCATTGTTTAAAAGTGAAAAAGTGTTATTTTAATTAAAAATGTCTACGTTTCAAGTAAAAACTATTCACTTAAAATTTCTACGTAAATTTTCACTTAATAAGTAAAAAAATTATAATTCATTAATTACTTTGTTTTATACTTGATTGTTTTTTGAAGAAAGAAAGAATTTACAAATTAACTACTTTTAGTTATTAAACTATTTATATTTAATTTCTGCTGTTTAATTATTTTTATTCACCATTCACCATTTTGTTTCGCTCCATTCTTTACAATTGTTTTATAAAATCTTAACTTTCTTCCACATACGATATTAAAAGTTTTACATTATCCTTTTTTATTTAATTTACATCTTAAAAATTACTTACATTTATCTTTTAATTTTTTATCAATTCATTATTTATTAACATTTTTGTTTTTCATGGTAATTAACAAACACATATATATATATTATATACATATACTGCAATATATATTCGAATAAAAGTAAATATATATTAAAAAAAATTACCTAAGAGCAAAAAAAAATAATAAAATATATTTATAATTATAACTAATTTATTTTCTATACAAAACTCTGTAATATTTTTGTTTTAATTGTGGTTCTTTTGATCCTTTACAAACAATTTCTGTATTCCTTTGGTATAACTGTTTTTTTTTTCTTATCCTTTAAAAAGTTTTTTTTGTAAAAGTATTTAAAGGATTTGTATAGTGACGAAAATTTTATCTAGTCATTAAAAATGAATGACTATTAAATAAATTACGTATACATCCTTAAAGGATATATTTTTTCAATTTTTGTTTTGTTTTATTATATACATACATATATATATAATATTTGATAAATGAATCTGAACCTAATATATTATAAAGAGAATGAAATTAAATCATTGGGGATTTGTTTGTAATTTTCAACTAAATTCTAGGCTAAAATAAGGTTTTAAATTCACATTCCTTAAACTTTAAATTAATTTTCTAATAAAATTTATTTCTTATTAGCACCATGTCCTAATTGTCATTTCAAGATAATTAAGATTAAGTTTAAATATATTGACAGTGTAAAATGGAGGTAAAAAAACTTCATCGGCTTTCTTTTCAATAGTTATTTTTTAATCTGGGTCCTATTCCACCAACACTAATCACTAATGAAATAATCAGTGTTTTGATGAGTGTTTTTTACTAATCAAACTTCATATGTTTGTTGTCAAATATGGTGTTGATACAACAAAAATTTTGATAATTTGATTATTTCATTAGTGATGAGTTGTTAGTGCAATAGGGCCCAGATCTAATCCTAAAGTTAATAATTTTATGGAATTTTAATTGGTCCTAAAGGCAGCTGTTGTAATTTACATACGTTGTTTTAAATTAAAAATTTTTAAACTACTTATACTACTTTTCATTTAAGTAAAAAATTTGAATTTAATTAAATTAATTATTTTTTTAATTAAAATAGAGTAGCAAAATAATTTTAGAACCTCCGAGATGGCAGTAGCTTAGTAAACTCTCAATGTATCTACATTAAAATTAAATAAATTAATATTCACATTTATTGTGAATTTCAAAAATTTTTATAATATTCTAATTTAAAATAATTTTTTTAAAATATATTTATATAAAATAAATAAAGCAAAATTTAAATGATTTTTTATAGTCGTGAGCTAAACATGACAAACTAACGCCTTTTTTTAACTTTTTATTAGTGAAATGGCAAACATTGACCGATTGCTTTGGGTGATTTAAACATCATATTCATAATATAATTATTGCAATCAGTAGGCGTTATTAGTTCCCAACTAAGTAGTTCCCAACTGCATTATTGTTTTAAGTACTATTTAAGGCTTTTTAAATGCGCCTTAACTTTTGAAAAAACATTTCCTTTGGATTTAATATCGGGGAATATAAGGAAAAAATTTAAAAAAAAAGAGTTTATGCAGGTCTTTAATGTTCCCAGTTTTATAAATCCCTGCAATGTTCACTATGCATAATACTCCACGCACGTTTAAACCCAAAAGGCAATTACCTCGTATAAATTTTTTTTTAATTGTCGCATTTTCTTTGGCATTTTATGTGGTTGCTATGGAAATTTAAAAAGTTGTAACTGTTATTGTTGATTTTGAAAAAGTTGTGTAACGTTTTTAAAAAATTGTCCGGGGTTTTGAAAAAGGATTATTTGGTTATGAAAATGTTGTACTTGGTTTTAAAAGGGGTTTCTTTGATTTTGAAAAAGATTTATTTGAAGTGTAAATGCTATAAATGAATTAAAAGATTTTTTTTTCAAAAATTTGTATATTATATAAGAAATATAGATTAATTAAATTAGTATTAACCTTATTAGTTATTGGTATTATTTAATTACACCACAGGTTAATAAATTCCAAGTCATAATTAATTAAAATTATTTTCCATATGAAATTTCCCAAAATTTGTAAAAATTTTAGTGGACAAACAGCTAATATTATTGTTTCAAAAAAAATTTAATTTAATTTAAAATTTCTTATATTATATGAATCTGATTAGATCAATAATTAAAGTACTCGGTATATACCAGTGCAAGTGACAACTTCATTAATTTCTACATTTTATTTTGCATTTTCTATTAAATTCATTTAAACCACTAATAAAATTAAATTTATATCAAATATATATTTAAAAAATATATAAAAAAAGTATATAATACCCTTTATATAAGTATATAATATTACTTCCATTCTACAAAACGAATATTCAGTACTAACTATAGGTACTTCTATAAATATGCAAAGAATTTTTAAAAGAATTTTATTAAACAAATATTATATATAAATTTCAAGTATTCTTAATAATAATCTCTTACTTTAAGTGTAAATTCCATTAATATACACATAAAAATATATATATATATGTAAGGAATTTTTTCAGTTTCTCATTAATAAAGTTAATTAACTAATTCCTTTGAATATAATATACAAACTAACATTGTATTTAATTCTAATTAATAACGTTTTTCTTAATTAAAAACAATAATTAATTAACTTTATGTATATATATATGTATACATTCCATTGAAAATGAATCCCATAAATTTCCATTTTCCATATATGTATAATAGATAAAAACAAATTGAAAAAAAGTGAAAAAACATTTTTTCAGAATCGAGAAATTCATGTATGGTTTAGAAGTAACATTATATACAATTTAAATACTATATTGATACAAACATATTTATATATTATATATTATAGTATATCTAACATACATTTAGAATTAAATTTCAATTTACCTACACATGAAGTATTAAATAAAATAGAACAAAAAAAAAATCGTATATCTCTTTTTATTGAATAAAATGCAAATAAAATTAAATTCTAACCACTTTACATTGGAAATAACAGCCTCTTCAATAAAATAAAATTTCAACAAAGATTACTTGCGCTAAAAGTGCACTTTAAAATGCTTTAGATAATGATGGAAAAAAAAAAAACAAAATAAAAAGTCAAAAAATAAATAATTGGAAATAAAATACGAATAAAAGAAGATCTTCAGAAATGTTAAATCCAATAGATGAAGAAATGGATGAATTTGTAAAAATTTTAGTTTTTGGAATTTGAAAAGATTGAATGGGATTTTCTTTTTTAAACTATTAGATTCTGGTGGAAGGTTATTCAAAATATAAAATGTCGGTTAAAAATTTTTTGAATTTGTAAAATAATCCCTATCAATGAGTAATTCATGTTTTTGGATACATTTTTTTTGTCCTTATTGCTCCTCTTGAGAGCTTAGGATATCTGCTAGGCATCTCCATCTGACTATATTCGGAGCAATTATCTTTGCTTCCTCTCATGTTTTCCAAAATGAGGTCAGTTCTTCTAATATCGTTCGCCTCCAGGTGTTATTGGGGCGGCTTTGTCTTCGGGTTCCTTGTGGATTCCAATCTAGTTTTTCTCTTGTTATGCTTTCTTGCGGCTTCTTAAGTGCGCGCCCTTTATTCATTTCTTTTGGATACATAATTTTGTAGAAAATATATAAAACTTTGTTGTTCATTTTTGAATTAAATACAAATCTAGTTGAACCTTGAATTTATTCCTAAACAGTATTGTTCTTAACTCTTAATTGAATTAATAACTCTTATTAAAAAAATAAATAAAACATTATAATACAAGATGCTATCAAAAAACAGTGAACTCTTACTTATCTACTATTTTTATTCATAAAACAAGACCTTTCGTAAATTGTGTTTTTATCTAAGAAGTTAGAACTACCTTGAGTTGATGGTGACAAATGACAAGGACTTAAAAGTTTATACCAATTTATATTTATTTCCTTTTATTTATTAAACTTGACTTTATTAAATAAAAACTTTTAAATCTTTACAAATTTTCAGTGGAAATAAAAAACATGGCCTCGGCAGTCTAGTGGGTATGCATTTGGCTTATTAACCGAGGAGGTCCGAGTTCGATTCCCGGTCAGGTCATACAATATTTAATTAAAAAAAAATTATTAGAAAAAATACAAATCTACAAATTTCTTTACAAATCTTCATGGTGACCAAATATAATTTAAATATACAAATACATAATTAATAAAGTAGTTATAAATAAATAGAAAGTATTTAATTTAAGAAGCCCAAATTCCAAATAGACAAAGGACTACAATACAGGCAATATTTACTATTGTCCTGGTACTTATTATAAATAAATAAATAAATAAATAAAAATATATTACTCTATTCTATTTTATTAACACAATGAAAATGACAACGCATTTGATGTTTCAAATGACACATAATATATTATACCATATTTGACACATTACTCCCTTCTTAGACTAGCTATTACATTAAACAGTACAGGTGGTTGAATTTTTCTACTTGGATAAAGTTTTAACTAGTGGTGTTGCTGTTATTGATATTATGGCTTCCTCTTTGACTAAGACAGCTGGCTATTGAAAACCCTTATACATACCCTTAGTACTTTTTGGTTCCAAACATATTTTTCAAGTTGAATATCTCACTCACTGAATTCATATTTGGATATTATTTCCTTTAGAATTCAAAAACCTTATACCCTTAGCACTTTTAGGTTCTTAACATTTTTTTTAAATTCAACATCTCACTTACTGATTTCATATTTGGATATTATTTCCTTTAGAATTCAATTACAAAAGTACTAAAATATTTTTTATAGATTGAATAAATTCAAGTTTGTGTAAAACAACAACTAATTTTCATTCATTGCCATTTACCATTTCACATATAAATGTAAACCCACCACCCTTTCCCTTTTTTTACCACACCACATAGAAAGTGAAAACTCAATAAAAAAAAAGAAAAAACCAAGTAGTTATTGAATTTTATTTTTTTTGTTTTTTTTTTTTTGCAAAAATTTTCTCGTTCACTTCCGCGCCAAATGTACCGTTATATATATATTAACGGTACATATAATATATGGAATCCTGTAAAAACTGAAATTTGTTATTCAAATATTTGCAAATTAAAATTCCCCTTTTCATCATTTTTTTATTTTAGCTTGTAAGTATCAATTGAAATGAATTTTATTTCATTTCCACCATTTTGCTGGTGATGGTGGTGAATATATTTAAAAAAAAACAAAAATTGAATCCTTTTATCTCTTTCTCCTTATTTAATTTTTGTTTTTTTTTTTTCCTTGTTTTTGTTTTTTTTATTTTACTCTCGTTATAAAGATGAAGAAAATGATTTAAATGATACCAAAATGATATTGATATATATATATATACATATAATAGTATACAATTTTAGTATATTATTTCATCATAATGATATTGATTGATTACGATGTTAATAATGATTATGATCCGGAAGTTGTAAAGGAAATTCAACTCGTATAAGTAAAGTATTCAATTTTGTTATTTGATATTTTTTTTTTTTTGGTTTTTTGTTTTTAATTTTTTATTTTATTCTGGATTTTTTTACTCTTTCTCGAAAGTAGAAGCAGAACTACATTATAAATATATCATACCATCATCATTATCATCATCATCATCATTATAATCATAATCATCATGACTAGAATAAGTAACCATTAACTTTATTATCTGTATAATATTTATATTGAAAAATAAAATTATCTTAATGAGATTTAAGTATATCTGTATATTATTATAATATATATATATATATATATATATATATATATATATATATACGAAAAATACCTTATTGTGGGTGTACAATTTGTTATATTTATATATAACATTTGTATATATTTGTTATATATAATTTGTATATATTTAAAGATTCTATAATAAATAATATTGTCTATTTTATTATTATATCATTATCATGATTATACACCAGGAATTTGAAATTGTCCAGAACGTCAAATAAAGAAATGCAAATTCAAATATTGTATTTTTTTTTCTTTTTTTTGTTGTTTTTGTAATTATTTTTTAAAAAAAAATGTAAATTTAAATTCAATAAAAAAATATAAAATTAAGTAAATAAAAAGCGAATAATAAATTTAAATAGTATATAACTGAAAAACGTGCTAAATATTAAATAAATAAATTTCATAAAAGTATTAAAAAAAAAATTTAAATTGGCAGGAGGATTGTGTGTAAGGAGATCCATTTTTTTTGTCCTATATTGATTCAGTATTCAAATAGTTTTTTGTCACAAGTTAAGTTCTACAGTATCATTATTTTAGCCCTCTTCTTTTAAAATTTTATATTATTATGTGTCATGTTACCGCACATACAGCTATTTTAATTGTAATTTTGTTTTTAATCAATTTAAGGCCCCAATGTAGAGTTTGAGGAGAGGGTTCTTCATGTCCTGTGCCCTCTTATAGACACTTACTGTTCTACAATTGGCTGTCTAATTATATTAACTTTTAAAGTGAAGCAAAATTTGATTACCCATCACTTAAACAATTACATTGTAATTAAATTGAAATAAAATTTGTTGTGTACACCACTGAACCAACTGCTCTTGCAGGATAATCATAACACGAAAAACATATTTCAAAGATTGGTAACTATTGCATACTTATAATAAATTTTATCAAAGCAATTACTTAAACTATCTTTAACTAATGTTATTTATTTATTTAGGATAAAGAAACTATTTATTGTATTAAAAAATTCCAACAAGATTTTTTAAAGGTTCCAATACATACACACTAAAACTTTTTTATCTATCAAAGGTTTGGTTTACAAAATATTTGTAAAAAGCCTGAAAAGTACCTTTTAGATGTTCTGCTTGCGATTAACCGATTTTCTCCAAAAGCTTATCAATTCAAGATATTAACATCAAAATCTTATATATAAAATTTGAAAAAATTATGCTGCACGTTTAAGCTGTACACGTGTGCAAACACAGGCAATAGGCATACGTACATACATACAGACAGACGGGCTTCATAAAAAAACACGTTTTATGGGATTCTGAAAAATCTCAGAATTCTCAAAAATCTCAGGATCCAATTTTTGGTGCAAAAACAATGCCTTCCACTTATTATATTTCATATAAGCGGTTGGGAAAAATTAAATAAAATTAGAATAAAACGAGGAAAAGTGTAGTAGAGTAGACTGCGTCAACTCTGGGATACCCGTATGACCGTAACATATACATTATATCATCCGATTAATTACTTTTGGCAAAATTTCAAACATACAACTTTATTAGGTGTAGTGGAATACTCATATAAAAGATTGAGTTGTATTACTCGAACCCTCTGCAGTAGACCAACCAAATTTAGATGTAACTTTGGCCATTACACTAAACTATTTTTGGCAAAATTTCAGACACCCAGCTTCATTAGGTGTAGTGTAATGCTCATATAAAAGAAGGAGTTGTATTGCAGCTACTCGAACCTTCTACAGTAGACCAACTAAATTTTGCCGTAACTTTGACCATTACACTAAACTACTTTTAGCAAAATTTCAGACACCCAGCTTCATTAGGTGGAGAGTAATGCTCATATAAAATAAGAAGTTGTATGACAGCTACTCGAACCCACTGCAGTAGACCAACCAAATTTTGCAGAAACTTTGGCCATTTAACTAAACTACTTTTGGCAAAATTTCAGACACGCAGCTGTTATAGGTACAGAGTAATACTCATATAAAAAAAGAAGTTGTATGGCAGCTACCCGAACCCATGGACCAAAATGGCTGGATTTAAATAGCGATGACGGCTATAGCAAAAAAACGAATTTGCGAAAATTTTAAGATTCTAGCTCCTTTAGTTTTTGAGTTATCGTGCGGACGGACAGACGGACGGACGGACGGACGGACATACATAGCTAAATCAATTTATTTTTCGATTCTGATCCGATCCATACACTTGAGTATATATCTACCCCCCCTTTTTCTCTGCGTCACAAATGTAATGGCAAATTTATTATACCCTTTGACTATATATTCATACGGGTATAAACAGAATAATAATATCGACAATTTGAGATACGATAATATTTTTAACATATTATAAAAGAAAAAAAAATTTTACTATCATATTTATATTAAATAGAACTTGATAATATAATAGGAAGAAACGGAAATGTTAGATACTTTGTTCCGACATGAGTGATTAATTTAACAACAGATGGAACAAAATTTTATTTAAATATATGTACAAGAAAATTTTACAAATATATGTGTATGTTATAAAAACATATATTATATATAAAAAAATTAAGTAAATATAATATTATTTATTGATTTTTTACATTATTTCATACTTTTTACTTATTCAAAGTTTATAAATTTTAAAATAAAATAGAAAAATTTATTTGCATACTTTTAGGCGTTTCCTTATTACTATTGTTTAAATCATTTAATTTTTAATCCCCATCCCGCATTAAACCTAATACGAAGTGTTTAGAATATTTTTAATGGACATCTATAAAGTTTTTTAATAAGATATTTCATTTTAATATTGATTTTGAACAAAAAAATATAACAATATTATTTTTGTTAAAAGAAATTTTTTAATTTATTTTTTTAATAAATATAAAAATTCTTTTTCTTAATAAATAATATTAAAAAAATGTTTTTATTTTTTTTTTTTTTGTATATTACAGGAATTCCTTTTGGCTATTGATGTGACGTCGAGTGGAACTCCAGAAGAAAAATTAAAATGGGCATTTAGAATGTATGACGTTGATGGTAATGGCGTTATAGATATTCAAGAAATGACAAAAATAGTTCAGGTTCGTATTACAATAAAATTTTTTGGTTTTTTGGATAATAACAAAAAAAAAAAAAAAAAAAATAACAAAAGGTCCATTTTTGTAAATATTTTTATACAAAAAGGTTTCACCCAAGGGAATTTCCTTGATTTGTAAAAAATCATTTTATTTTTATATATGGCTCTATGCTTTCTTATGTTCTGTCTTTTCTAAAAACTTTTTAGAAGTTTTTTTTATTTTAAATAAAAATTCAATATAAAAATGCTATTAAAATTTTCAACTTTAAAATCGATTCAAATTTCAAATAAGGTTTTTTTTTGTTTTTTCCATAATAATATTTTAAAGACTCACTTTTAAAAGTTTTAAAATATCTTGAATCTTTTTCCGAAAAAAAGTGGGTTTTTAATAAATTCTTTTAATTATACAAAATTTTAAAATAATTTTTTAGGTAACGAGTTGCATTATATTAAAGACTTTAAATAATCCGTTTATTCTGATGAACTTCAGGCACTGCTTATTTTTCTCTAATTCAAATTAAAATCTAATTTGTAAATAAATGAGTTGGTTGTTTTTAGTGTAGTATGTCGGTTATAATAACCGGATAATGAGGGCCGGATATTCACATAACAGATGAATAAATTTTCTTCTTTCTTGCCACTTCTTAAAAAAACATTTGAAGGAAGTCCTAGCCTTCTGGTATTAAACAGTGCTCCATTAGTACTCCCATTGCATTGCGGATATTCCTCCGATTTGTGAATAAAAGTCTTTTGGATCTTTTTAAATCCAATTTGAAATTTGAATGAAAACCGTCTAAGTGAGTGCATTACCTTGTTTCTGAGACCACGACTTTACAGTTCATAAATAACCGACCATTAAATGCAAGCAAGTTAAATAGGAAAATATAAATAAATTTTTGATCAGCTTCACGTCCTAAATAAACTTAAAGATATCCTTCCGTTTTTTTCGTCCACCCGATAATTCAAAAATTAATAAATCCTTATTGATCAATACGTTATTAATTACGAAGACAAAGATGTGGTGGGAACTGAGAAAAATTAAACCATTGGTTTGGATTTTAAAAACTTTCAGACCAGACCGCATTTTTCTATAAGTGTTCCATCTCTTTAACTCTTTTAAAATTCGAGTTGGATATGGATGGGGAGGCACGTTTTGGTAGATACCACTTTTATATTTGATCCAGTATTAGGTATTAGATAATAAGTCGATTTTACCGTTATTTCATTATTTGCAAACCCACATAATCCGCATTAGAACCAAATTGATTAAAAAAAAAGAAACCAAAACCCTTTGGCAATGAAAAATTAAGAAAAATCCCTTACACAAAAAAATTACCACAAATGTATCCGGAAATTGACTTTTTCAAGGATATACCCCAAATTTACATCCAATTCATATGCGATTTATGCATTGTTTTTAGAAGGTTGAGCCACTTTGGTTCTAAGCCTCTCATAATATAGTTTGTCTTAAATTCAAATTACATAACTTGTAGGTTATAATTTATAAAACGAAATTATATTTTAAAAATGTGTTTTTGTCAAATTCATTCTTATAGAAACGTAAAATACAATATATTATAAAAATATCTAAAATACACGTAGCGCGTGTTATATTTTTACTTTTTTTTTTTAAATTAAAAACTTTTTAAGTTTCACATGCCCATGATCTTAAATGAAAAAAGTTGTATTTTTGTCTCAAAAATCTTATAAATAAAAACAAAAACAGAACCAAAAATATCAACAAAATAAAAGGGACACCAAAGTTTTATATGAAAAAGTTTTTCAATTTTTTTTTTTTTGTTTTATATAAAATTCCATCAGAAGTTTAATTTTTATTTTACAATTTATTTATATCTTAAAATTCAAAATAAAAAAACACCTACTCATTTTTATTCTGCTCGTTACTTCGCGATCCGTTTTTATTTCATTCTTTTTATTGTATTTCTATTTGTGATTACATTTAAAGTACTTTTCACTTGACAGAATTCCATTCATTAATACTCAGAAGAATTATTTTATTACATTCAATTCATTTCAATTAATTTTTTTATTTTTAAATATTTCTTATAGAATATATAATCAAATAATATATAAGTAATATATTAAGTAGTTATGAACTATATACCTAGTCTTAAGAATTGTTTTAAATTTAGGAAATATTATCTAAGGGTGCATGTATTTTGGAGCTACGAAAAGTTATAAGGGCGTCGATAATAGCATAGCGTAGAAAATTATATACATGATTTTAATAGAGCTGTTTTTATTGAAGCATCGCTTTAATCAACAGAAAACAATGTATAATTTTCTACGCTATGCTCTTATCGACGCTTTTATCACTTATCGCAGCTCCAATATAATCGCACCCTTAGATATTCTGAAGTTCACGAATCACTGACTCTTAAAATCACATCTTGAGGTAAATTAAAAAAAAAAAGGTAGTAGTTATTAATTTTGGATATACGATGTTTGAAATCACAAAAAAGGAACCAATTTAGTACGTATATAGACGCCACCCGTCGGTTAATTCAACGATTGCCATTTGCCCCTCGCATTTCTTATGATAATTCAAAAGTTTATTTAGGTGTATTAATAAATTTTATATTGTAGGTTCCGTATATAATGGAAGAAAGTTGGAACCCTGGTTTTACTCGTGTTTAAATTTTGGAAGCTTCGAAATAAGCATATCCTAAAAAAATAGCATTATTAAATTTGGAACAAGTGTGTTCTATTATGTTTCCTTTTTGCCCCAATGCCAAATAAGCATATCTTGAAAACTAATAATAATGAAAACTTAAAGTTCAGTATAAATGTATTTAATCAAATATATCGCAGAACCTCGTAGCTATATTAACTTGAAATATAGTGATAGAGTATTCTATCATTTTAAATTTTACTTAATTATGAGTTACATTGCTAAGTCTCGAGTTCAAACCCGGTCAGTTCATATCTAATAAAAAAAAAATCGCAAAATTGTAAAAGTATGTTTTAATAGTATATACTGTAAATATAAAATAAGATTATAAATATATAACTCTTATACACAAGAAAACGGAATATGCGATTTCCCTTGTAGCTATTTGTATAGCATATCAATTTTTGGTATGCCAGAACTTTTATTATCATATAATATGTAATACATCTTCTAATAATTGATCTATCACTACGATTCAATGTGTTGAGGTCGAAAAATTTAAAGCTATAAAAGTTAGTTGTTTGAGAGCTCCCCGAAGTTTTGGTCGAATTTTAGACAAAAAAAAATTAGAGAACCTAGAAATATATTGTTTGAAACATATTTTGTGAAAATCCAAAACTGTAGCCCTTAGTTCAATTTCAAACTTGTAGCCTTTAGTTTTTGACGGATAAACGGACAGATACACATAGCTAGATTTACTTTTCGATCCGATACGTATCTTTGACAATATATCTAGCTAGTTTAGATCGATGCGTTACAAGCACAGGAGTCATTTTAATATACCCTTAGCCTTATTTATATGCCAGGGTATAACGAGATTTTCTAAACGAGTTTTTTAAAAAACGTGAGGTTTTCTAAATACAGGATTTTAAAAAACAAATTTACTAAACTGAGAAAATGTAACAACGCTATCCTATTTAATAGCGTCAATTTCTTATAATATAACAAATTTATAAGAAAATATTTTGATTTATTTAATTCGAATATTAAACCAAACCGCCAATTTAAAATTTTCTAAATACAAAAGCAATTTTTAAAATAAATATCAAGTGAATTTGAAGTTTGGAACATTTACGATGCACAATAATATTTTTTGAAAAAAGTTTCAAGGTTTAAAAAAAAAAAACGCTAAATTGAAAAATGAAATTTTTTATTTGAAAATAATAAAGAAAGTTATGAAAAGTTATCGATTACCTACCTATTTTCTTTTATTTGAATTTTCAACTTTTAAAGTTGGCTAATTTTTTTATTTAATTTTATGTCGTATTAGTTGTATTACATTCTACTTCTATAGAATTTGGTATTAAAAATTTTTTTTTATAACAAAAGTTGATTTAAAAATTATAAAAATTACTTTGGGAAATTTAATACTAAAAAATTGTAGTTTCTAATAAAAATTGAGCACAAAAATTTTGTATTCCACCATAAGAATCTTAAAGTTTCGTACTTGATCTAAATAAAACGACGAAGAGTATAGTAGAGTAGACTGTGTCAACTCTGGGATACCCGTATGACCGTAATATAAACATTATACAATCCGGTTAATTACTTTTGGCAAAATTTTAAATATACAACATATTAGGCTTTTAGTTATGAACAAAAGAAAATATAAGTTGAAAGGCAGCTTTTCGACTTATTAGGTGTAGAGTAATGCTTATATAAAAGAAAGAGTTGTATGGCAGCTATTCAAACCCATAACACAAAATGGCTGGATTTAAATAGCGACCTTTTTGACCTATAGTCATACGGGTATAAAAAATAAAACAAATTACCTAATTACCAATTGTATTCAAAGGTACTCTAAATATACCAGATCTCGAGATCTCGATCTTAAATGTTTAGATAGAAATATATGGATTTCTCAAATGAAATTTTTATTTCAATCCTATCATTTGCTTTGCCATGAGTAGTTAGTTTGCTTCTTCAGACATAATTTGAAGTTTATACGTGTTACACGTAAATCGGATACATGACTAAGTATTTTAACGGGACCGAAGTGATTTTTCTATTTGTCAACACCTTTATAGGGTTATTTTACAGCTTCAAGTGTCTGTATTCATATTAATACCTAAAAAGCAAACAAACACATCTAATTTAACACAAAGCATTGTTTTCAACTTTTAAATCAAAAAAAAATATTAAAAAAATCCAAATTATAGGGTGAGTTAACTTGGGTTGACTGATTTGAAATGCTTATAGAAAGTAGAAATTAATCAATTTTTTTACATCTTTGTGTGAAAATTGTCATTCTTTAAACGGCTTCAATTTTCCAGTTGGCAGTTTGTGGCTGTTTTTAGGACATTCTGCATTACGTCACGCAATTTCTGTGCGACCGTTCCTTCAATAAACCTCACAAAAAACAAAAAGAGGCTGTCAAATCTGAGATTGTTGAAAAAGTTGGCATATTGTGGCCGCTGTGATGCATTTCTGCGCGATAATTCTTGAGCGAATCAACGTCAAAGTGTAGCCAATATCGGATATCGGATCTGTGTCGACGCTCTCTAGTTCAGTACTCTTTTCAGTGTGAACAATTAGAGCAACATTTTTTCTGTTAGTTCCATTCTTAACATGTTTATACTGAGTATTGAAATGCTAAAAATAAATTTTCTTAAAATTAATAAATGTGATGACATTATAAAATTTAAAAAAAAAATGCAAAAAAAAATAACATCAAAAAATATCAAAATTTCAAAAAGCATTTTAAATCAGTTAGTCCAAGTTGACCTACCCTGTACAAAAGTTATATAAAACCTAAAAACCCTCAATATGTTCACTTTTATACTAAACAAAATAAAACTTCTTCTTCTTCTTTCCAGTTCTCTTGTTGTACAAATGGAACCATTAACAGAGAAAAAACCTGTTATAAAAAAGCACATAAACAATTAGAACAAAAAAAAGTATAATACATTCATTTTGCCTATGTGCATTAAAATTTATGCCCTTTCTAAATTTAGAAAATAACAATTATAACGAATGAAAAAAAAAGCTTGTACACGAAACACATCCGTAGGGTTGATTTACGCAATTAAAAAACTACCAGTCTCCATCTGTTATTAAAAAATAAAGAAAAGTTAGAAAAAAATTAATAATTTAGTAAAGGAACGTTTACATGATTCTATTTAACCTTTAAAGTTTTAATGCAAACAATTTAATAGCTAAATTGTATTTTTAAATAATGTGAAGAAGGATATGTAAACTGGACTTGTAATCCTGATACCTGTTCGAATAATAATCACGGCTATGAGTATTAAGTTGTTCCTCCGTTTGTAAAGTAAACCGATTTAGGTTTGAGGATCTGTCCGTACGTTTGTCAGCACAATTGCAAAAAAAAATCAAAGGAACTAAGAGTCTTTATATTTATCGAAAGAATTTTATTTTCGGTAAATCAAACTAAGTCTTCGGGTAGCTGCCATTCAGATTTATTAAATGAATTTGCAAATCTTCAAAAGGACTTTGACACTGAAAATTGAACAGAACATGCATTGTGCACATGTTAATTCATTTGCAGAATTTTAAAACTGTCTGGGTTTTATTTAGGACTAGCCACAATTTTTATTTTTAAATTATATTTAAAAGTGGTTCCATAAATGTGTAAACAAACGAATTTCCATAAGCCGTGTTACGCCATCTGTCAGCTCAACTGTGTAGGGATGAGCATCTATTGTCCTCCATATTTGCTGTTGGAAAATCTTGAATGGAAGCATTAATTATTTTATTTCTTTAGTACAGGTGTTAGTCCCCAAGACATCTATAAAACAATGTCAACGACCCAACTGTACGAAAATTAGTGGATTAAGCATTGAGGTAACGCTGGATAATCCTTGTTCTTCATAAATATCTTTACTTATGCTTCATTATCGTAACAATGGCAAATACAACCAACCTCAATACTCTAATTGGATCATAAAATATTTCTAATATGACATATCATATATACGATTCGTCTTGGAAGTTTATACTTGTAAACCCTATGATGATAATGATATTGATAATAACAATAAAGTTGATAATGATGATGAGTGTAGGCAATTAAGGACATTTGTTTATTCTTTTTTTTTTTAAATTTTTTTTTCTAAAGTTGTTCTATTACTGGAAAAAAAACAGGATATAAATAATGTAGTCATTAAAGTAATAATATTTTTAAATTATTAGATCAAAATCTTATACTGTTTTATTAGTAGTTGAAAGCAGAATGGAGGAACACCAGGTGCATATAAAAACGAATATGAAAAATTATTCTGTTGCTGTTAATTTTTTTTTGTAAAAGGACATTTAATTTTTTTTAAATGTGGTAAAGAATTTCCTAGTAAAAGTTTAAACCTTTTTTTCTCCACTGTTTTTATTTTTCCATTTAACTATAAAAAAAAATATTAGGGTAAAATATAAAGCTGGCAATAGGCTCGTTCGATAAATTTAATATAATTAAGCTGGAAGAGCAATTTCCCTCTTTTTTATATTTAAAGAGGAACATTTAAAGCAGATGTCCATTAAAATTGACATTTTAAAAAAAAGTTATTTAAATAATAATTTATATTATTTTTTAAATTGCAAAATTTATATGAAATACAGTCTAGACTAATAATTTAAACTGGGATTGAGAACAGATGTCACAACAGATTAATTTGCAAATATTGATTTCAAAAATAAATCAATTCACTTAAGAAATGTAGATGTCTTTCAAGAAATACTTGCACTATGTTGCAATAATAAGCTGGAACAGCGGGTTTGATGATCATTGAATCTGCGTTTGACCAGAAGTATATAGGTACAATAACATCTCAAAACAATACGAACTTTCTGAAAATCATTTTGCAAATAAGATGCAAAGATAAAAAAGACAAACGATTTGAAAATTTTAACACCATTTTGTAAAAGGCTCATAATTGTTCTAATTAAAGGAATTGCCAATCCGAACTCCATGTCATTCATAGTCCAAACTACCATTAATATAACAAGACGTCCACTTTTTAGCCATCGATCATTCCACTTAATATTAAAAATAATTCACAATAATAATTAAAAATATATTTAAAAGCCGTACAAAATTCAAAAAATAATTAATAACTTCATTATTTTTTTTTTCATTACAGGCAATATATGATATGTTAGGTGCATGTTCATCGAATCGTCCAGCTGATTCAGCAGAAGAAAGAGCAAAAAATATATTTGCCAAAATGGATGAAAATAATGATGGTCAATTAACACAAGATGAATTCTTGAAAGGTTGTCTGCAAGACGAAGAGTTATCAAAAATGTTGGCGCCATAAATTCATTAAAAAAAAAAACACAACATTTTTTTCTTTTATTTTTTTTTTTTTAATTTTTGAAAATTGAAACAAAAAAAAAAAATTTATTAAGGGAAAAAAAAATTTAGAAAATATTTAAAATAAAAAAATAAAGCAGAAAAAATTTGAAAATTTTGAAACAAAAAAAAAAAAAATATAATTTTTTTTAAATCATAAAATATAAAAATAAATATTATTAATTATAGAAAAAAAAAATGAAAACTAATAAAAAGAAAAATATAATTATAAAAAAATTTAATTTAAGGACATTTTACATACATACGCAAATTCGAAGTTTTTTTTTCAAATTATTTAATCATCGCCTACATTCTGAATATTTAGTTATGAACTATATGATCTATATTTATTATTTAGTCTCTTTCTGTCATTTAAGTTCTATTGTTTGCAGTTGATTTCTTTAGACGTCAGTTATAGCTTTCATTTAAATGAATACGGAAAAAACAGTTTTATTGAAAACTTACATTTATATTTAAATAAGTAAAATTAGTTAAAGTAATCAAAGTATTGTTTTAAAAAAAAATTACCTGTCATTAACCGTAAAAAATCAAATTAAAATAATTTCAAGAATGTCAATGTCAAACTGACATCTAGGATAAAATAAAACAAGTAATAGAAACAACGTTGTTTCATTTTGCAATTTCATTGAAACTGGCAGCTCATGATAAGAATTGTCAATACGTCAAATCATAAAAATGTCATATCAACAAATCGATTGTCTTATCATTAAATCAATACTTGTTTTTTTTAAATGGTTTATGTCTTTGCTACAAAAAATAACATTTTCCGGATACAATTCAATGAAAGTTAAAACTGACGCATTTTCTTGTTTTTTTGCAATTTTTAGCTTCAAAAATTTTTCTTAGCTTTTTAATAAAAAAAAATTGGACCATAAATTATAAAAATTTGAACTGATTGAACTCTTTACTCTTGTATACAATTTTCAAAATACACGGCGTACACAATTTAATTGAAATGACAAAATTAAATATAATTGTCAAATTTTAATTTTAATTGAATATTGGATATTAGTCTTTGAATTAAAATTAAAAATGAATAAAATTAAGTTTAATTCTTTTCAAATGATGATTTTTTTTTAATCGTTTTTGAATAAATAGGAATTTTAAATTAGAATTGTCATATTTTACAGTATTGTAATACACTTCTTTATAAAATACTGCAGTTTTTTTACTTACTATTTATAACATTCAAAAATATAAATTTAATACAAATGTGTTAGTACATGTATGTATATATACATATTATTAATCAAATTTTTTCTAAAAATTTATTTTAATAACAAAAAATCTTAAAAATAATCTAAGTTTATTATTAAAAAAAACATTTCCATATGTAATTAAGTTCGGTCATACATAAACATTCTAAAACATTTTAATTAGAGTTGCCAGGTTTTATTTGCAATCAAATGTCAAATATCAAACGAATATATTTGTTTTACAAAATTTTATTTATCTTTTCTCAAAGTTTATTTTGCATTTTAATAAAACTTTTCTAGTTAGTATTTTTATTTACTTTCATATTTTTTTGTTTTCTTCAGCAAATCAATATATATATCTTTATATATATATACATACAAAAAAAATTTAAACTAAAATAAAAAACATAAAAAACTTAAAAAAAAAAAAAATAAATACTTTTAATATACGATACTTTAAAGCACACCTTTTTTATAAAATATATATATAACATTTAATATATAAAAAATACATTCTAGACATTCAAAAACAAAACTTTAACAAATAAATTTAATAAAAAAACAAAAAAAAAGTAAGTATGTACGTTGTAGATCTCTTCAATAGTGTAAATAAATGTTCAAAAAATTAAAAATTCACAAAAAAAAAAAAAAATTAAATTAAATTAATAATATTATATAAATTACATAAATCATATAAATGTAATAAAGGGAAATAAAAATTTAATATTATAATATTAAAAAAATACAATATTTATATTTAATAATAGTATATACTTTGCAAAAAAAAAAAAAAAAAATTCCTTGGTGGCGCACAATGATATTTGGATAATTTCACTCCAATATTTTTATCTTTAAAATCATCCGTAAAGTGTAAAAAACTAATTTCCACTAAGACCGACAGCAAAAACTAAAAAATATATACTTAAAAAAAAAAAAAAATTTTTATTAGTAATTTAAAACTCACGGATTTAAATTACATAAATATTATCCTATCAGTCTTATTATTATAAACCAAAAAGTAATAGGGAAACATAGCCTAGAACAGGGCACAATAGTAGAAATAAATTTTAACTTACGATAAAACAATTTAAAAATAAATAAAAAAATTTTTTGAAATAATTTTAATTTATATATTATATAAATTTGAAACAAAAATAAAATATATATATATATATATATATACTATAATTAAAATCGATGAAAAAAAAAACATTTAGAATAATTTTGAAATGGAAGTAAAAAGCGTCTGGTAATTTAAAATAAATTTAAAAAAAAATATTAAATATAATGAAAAAAATGAAAAAAAAAAATTTCCAACTAACACAATCAATCAAATTTAATAAAATTTATTTAATTTTTAGAAAATTGTATATTTATAATTAAAATAAATATATATATATATATAAACAAAACAACAAGAAACAATTTGAAAAATCATATAAAAAAAAAAATTTTTAAAATTAGAAATTATTTTAAAAAAAAAAAAATAATAGAGCTATTTAAAATATTAATTGTCATCCCTGCATTCAAATAAATGTAAATTAATACTTAAAAGAATATATTTATAAATAAATGTTTAAAAAAAAAATAAATTTTATTGTAAAGAAAGAATTAAATTTAACAAAACAATTTTGGATTTTAATTCTAAAACTCTGGGCTTTATTATTTATTAATTTAAAATATTATTATTAATTTTACAATTTATTTAATTTATATATTTCAATTTAATTTTTATATATATTTTTAATCTATTTTTATTAAAATCTTTTTATAATTGCTACTTTAAATTTATTAATATTATTTTTATTAATATTAAATACATAATTCTATAAAATATAAATCAAATGAAGTCCAGTTCAAATCTTACAAACTTCATGAATAAATTTATTAAAATTGCATAAAATTGCATTCAAGATTTCTTTAATTTTATTTAAAATTCGTAATTCCCAATATCCTAATTTTCTAATTATTAGATTTTCATTATAATTAAATAAATTTAGATTTTATTTTTTAAAAATATATATAAAATTTTTTTAATTATAATTTTATTTATTTATTAAAATAAAATAGTGTTGCTTTACATGTTTAGAACCGTAGGGATTTGTAAAAAAAAAAAAACTATAAAAATTTAAACTATTCGCAAGTTACTGCAATATTTTTTCTCTGCCAATAAAATCAATATTTAATTGAATTAAATATATCAACAAATAAATAAATATTTAAATAACTTGAAATAAAATTTATATATATTAAATATTTGGTATTACTATGAAATTCCTCGCAAAAAATATAAACACGCGATTATTTTCTTTTTTAATTTTATTTTCAGTTTTGGTATTTTCATTTTACAATTCGAATTTTCCAAAGAAAATTTAAAATCGGAAAATATTTTTCATTATATGATTTTTTTATTAATTTTTAAGTAACTTTAGTAAAATCTTAAATCAACAAAAAAAAAAAACTTTAATATAAAATATCAAAAATAAGTAATAAATATATGCATATATATATATTTCTATTTTTCTAAAACGCCTTTATTATTCCTCAAAATAAAAATATACATACTTTCTAACAAATATTAATACTTTTAATATCTTGTGTTAAAATGTATGTGTATATACTTAAAAAAAAAAGCAAAATTTTTCAAATATATTTTTTAAAAGTAGTTTATTAAAAAAAAAAAAAATAATTCAATTTCCAAAAGTAATTTATTAATTAATAACTATATACTATTAATATATTATTATTAATAAACCATATTAATACAAATTTAATAAATTAATTAAAACAAAATCATACAAAATATACATCAGTTATTTAAAACAAAACACATACTTACTTAAATATTATTTAACACATACATACATATTATACATACTTGAATATAAAATATCAATATATAATATTTATAAAATAAGTAAAATATTAGTATATTAAAAAAAAACATTCTCAAGTTATTATTAATTGAATATTTTATTTTATAATTAAAGATAATTATTAAAATAAATCTAAAGAACAAAACAAATTCAAATTTTTAAACTATATTTTTATTTAATTAAATTGTAAATAAAATCCTTTATATCAGCGTATTTTTTAACATATTACATTTATATATAATATTATTTATTTATTATATACATTTTTCAGTATATAACAATAAGCAACTCCATTACAAAATATTAATTTTATGATATACTAATCTTCGGATCATAAAAAATTATCCCTGTGTACTAAAATATTGGCAAAGAAAATTCATTAAGAATCTCTAAGTCGATTTTATACAATTTTAAGAATGTTCAAAAATTACAATTCAAAATATTAATTTCAAAAAAAATATTTTTAATCCTAAATTTCGATATTAATCATTTTTAAACTGCTATTTATAACTTGCAATATTTGCACAAAATGGCTCTCAAACAGAATAAAATATTAAAATATTGAAATATTACAGCTCTAAAATTTTAAAAATATCAAAAGAACGCGATTTTAAAAATTCAAAAAAACCAAAAATCAAATATTAAATTGGGAGTAATTTTTGATATGATATAATAATACCGATTTCTTTGAATTAAAAAAAAAGGAGCCATCCAAATTTACTAATTATTTCATTATTATAAAAATAATATTATAATTTAAATTTATATTTTATATTTTCCTATCATAATTATCATAATATTAATCGCACAAAATACAAAAAGAAAAAATTTTTAAATTTCAACTTATGTACCTTTATTTTTTTTTAAAATAAATATTCTAATAAAATAAAATAGAAAATAAATAAAAAAAATACAACATTTATATTGTAAAAGAAAAAAATGTATGGGTTTCAGAATATTATCGCTTTCTTTAAAATAAAATATAAAAAAATAACACATACACACACATACAAAAAAACATAAATTTTAAAATTAATGAATGAAAATCGTTATACAATATAATTAAGTCTCATTTAAAGTTTGTTAATTTTTTTTTTTTTCAATTTCAATTAAATTTCAAAATTGGTGTTGTACTTTAATATAGGATTGTATCTGTAAATTCAATTAATATTTAAATTCACTAATTTAAAATTTTATTAATAATATTATTTTTAAAATTTTCAAAATATTTTTTTTTACTTTTTAGGCCTAAACAAATAGGTGAATTTTTTAATGAAATTTTGAATTTGTATGTACTTTACAAATTATAGTAATTGATGCTTTTTTCATACTTTTAAGTAAACTACAAACCAAATTAAATGTTAAAATAAAGTATTTAATGAATTTGAAAAGATTTTATTAATCTTTAAAATAATTATGCAATCAAAAACCTCCTTTGCTTTGTCAATAAAAATAACTTGGAACTGTAAAGCAGAAAATTCTGCATTGTTTTTAAATAAATATTGAAGTTTTTAAAACTATTTAGTACGAATCTGATCAGATATTTATCAAAAATTGTGAATATATTTCATTAAAATCAGAATATATTTATTTATGGGATCCAAGGAATACCAATTTCTTAACTTTCTTCCATTCAGTCCTCAACATAAGATATGTCATTCCGTTTTTATATTATTAAATTTTATTAATTCCATTCCTATAGTTTCTATTAACACCAATATCTAAATAGTTTTCTTCATTACTCTTTTTAAACGCCTTCAAAAGAATTTCAAATTCACAATTTATTAATAAAAACAATTAATTAAAAAAAAAATAATTAATTTATTAAATTAAATAATTAATTTTTTCTTTAAAAATCGATTTTTTTAAAATAATTAATTTATATTTGAATATAATAAAAATTAATATAATTAAAAAAAAAAATAAAAATATTAAAAAAATGTAAAACATAAAAATTTAGTATTTAAGAAAAAACACACGATAAAAAATTTAAAAAAAAAACAACAAAATCAATTTAAATATTAAGAAATATATTAAAATAAAAAAAAAAAAAAATAATTTTCGTCTAAAACAAAAACCAAACTTCTTAATAATCAACTGCACATTAGTAGTTATTTGTAATTTTATCTATATATATATATTATAAATGAAAAAAAAAATCAAATTTATTATAAAGAAAACAAAAGCAAAAAAAAAAAAAAAAGTATCATTTATATTTAATTAATAAAAAATAAAATCATAAAAACAAATAAAAACAAACAAAAAATATTATAAAAAGCATCGATTATAAATTCACACGGATATTATACAAAAAAACCAAAAAAAAATTAATACAAAATTTAAATAATAAGCCTATAAATATGCAACATCATTTTATAATATTACTTATATCAATTAATATTATTTTAATGAGCTAAATTTTTGTGATTTTTGTTATACAATAAATTCTTATTAAATAAAAATCACATATCAAAATTCTCTATATTATTTCTCTTATACTTTTTGCCTTTCTAATTTTATCTCCATGCTTAAATTTCCAAAATTTTTTCAAATAAAATACAATACAGTTTATATACAATTAAAAAACCAGAAATTTCCACATTGTGAATGATTCACAATTTCATTTGAATTTTGTGAATTAAATGAAATATGACTTAATAATAACATATTTTACACAACTTTTCTCAAAAAAATTTAAATTTTTTCGAAAAAAAAAAATACAAATACAAATTTTTGTAATATAATATAACTTTAATGGCTTAATAATACTAACCCACTAATTAAAAAAGTATTTTAAAATTCATCGAGGCTGAAAAATTTTTTTGAACATCCAATTTCTTCAAAAATTAAATTAAAACCTATTCGATTCCAGAACCAATCAAAACAATATGATAAATATTTATATAAATGCATAGTATATATACATTATATAAATTTATATTAATTAATGAAATTAAAAATAAAATGATATATGGTTACTTATAATCCCTATCAAAAAAAAAAAAAACCAAATCTATTCACAGGGTACAACACAACTAAATCTTAACCTATTTTGAATTGAATTAAAATTAAAAGAAACCACAAGTCTTGGAAAACTGTTTTTGAAGCTAAACAAAAAAAAAAAACATTATATGAACAAAATCAATCAATATATTATATTATTAAAAAAAACAAAAAATTGAAAAATTAATTAATTAAAATAAAACACAAAAAAAGAAAAGTTTTATTTATAACAAAATATTAATTTACAATTTACAAAATTTTTAAAAGCCAAGAAAAAATTTCAAAAAAAAGAAAAAAAAAACATTAAATGAAAAGAAATTTCAAAACCAAAAAAAAAAAATATATAAAAAAAGAAAACAAAATAAAATTATATAATTATAAAATAAAATATATATATAATAATATAAATCAAGCTATTCTTATGTATATTGAAAAACAAAAAAATTAAAAAAACAAAAAATTTAAAACCAAAAACAAAAAAAAAAAATGAAGAAATATATGAAAAAAATATAAATATACATACAAAATTTTTAATTTTGATTTAATACATTCGTACATACTATATTAAAAATTTTTTTTTCTTTATTAAACAATTTTTTTTAATTTTAGACGACAACCTAATTTAAAGCGTACGACGTGCGACGTACGACGTACAATACGCGTTCCATACATATACCCTTAATACGCGGATTCATTATCGATACGAACGTAACACACATTTGGTATAAATGTTTTGCAATACTATAGTTTTATTACCACGTCTGTCGATTGTTTCAAAAAATTTATGAAAGAAAAAACTATTTTTATAAGAAACTATTTTTATTTTATTTAAATGTTTTTAAACAACCGACAGACGTGGTATTAAAACTATAGTATTGCAAAAGCTACATTTATGTCACATGTGTGTTACGTGTTTGCATTTAAACATAACAATATTCAATATCCTAAAAGTGTTCCAATATCACTCTTTCGCTTATACTATTGATCTAGTTTTATCGCACTACTCTATTATAAAATAAATTAATTTAAATTTGACAGCTAATAAACTACGTTTGTGTCTGTCTTGAGCATCAATATAATGTCTTACCATTTTATAGGCTTTGACAATTTTTAAATTTTTAAATTTTGACATATCTATAGTTCGTCGCGTTTTTCGGGCGCTCTTATAATAATCACTTGTATTTAAAATTATATATTACCAAAACATATACGCCGAACGTAATCATTTAGGTTGAGCCCTTAAATCAGGAGAAATTTTTTTTTTTATTTATTCAAGATTATTATGAAACGTTACAGATATTAATGATATAACAACTTTTTTTATAGATAAATTTATCTTTTCATAACAGTGACTTTGTTTAATATTTCTGCAACTATATAAAAAAAACTTCATATATTACTTAAGTTTTAGTTTAGTCTTGAACTAAACCATCGCTTATACTAACTTAATGCAGATACTATTTAATATTCTACTTTAGTTTTATTTAAATTTAAAGAAATATATAATTCATATATTTAAAAAAAAATAAACAATATTAATTACAAAAAAATAAACAATAAAAAATTATTACACTACCTATATTATTGAAAATTTATTAGTTGAATTAAATAAGTATAAAGTGAATTTTAATAATATTATAAAGTGTTCAAAATATATTTTTATTAAATGACAGCTCAAAAATATATACATGAAATAAAAGTGCATTAAAATATAAATTAAAGTTTAAATATATCGATTTAAAAGCAGAATTAAAATTTCCCCCAGTTTTTTTTTTTAATTTTTATTTTAATTATTGGTGACTTTTAAAATTTATCAAATTATAAACGAAATACGAAAAATTAAAGGACAATATTAATTGTTTATAAAAGATAATTTATTATTTAATTATATAGGCATACATACGTATATTTGTAATATTGTTTATACTTTTGAATTATTTAATTTTAAAATATATAATAATATCAATAATATCATATTAAGTAATTATTTATTTGAAACTTTAATTATCTTTTGAATTAATACCTACGTACATTATTTTTTAAAATCATTTGAATTTTAAAATTTGTAATTTACCTATATGAAATATAATTTGGGAAATAAAAATTGATTATGACATGATATATAAGAAAAATATTCTAACAATTAATTTTAAGCTTAAATCTAGCCAAATATGAAATTTTTAACAATTTTTATTGTTTTAACAATTGTACTCTACTAAAGATTAAATGTACGACACACCCCTGATTTGAGATTAAAAAAATTACCAGGGCAACTAAAAATATGCTCTAAAAAACAAGTTTTAAGCTCATATAATATGCTCTTAAAAACTGCATTATAAGCACTTGAAATATGCTCTTAAAAACCTTAAAATATACTTTTTTAAGCAAAAATATTCAGCCATCAAATTTCCATTTTTTGAACCTGCTTTTTATAGCCTATTATTCTTTTTAATTGTTTATATTGATATAAATGTTTTAATAATTTTTTCTTATTTCTTAATACCTACTTAATACTTATACTTACCAATTTTTTTTTTTTTAATTAAAGATTTAAACACAATTTAAGGTACCTCTAGTATGTATAATATAAAAAGAACTAAATATACAAGTACTTGTGTATTAATTAACCTTAATACGTTCTTAACAGTTACTCAATATACCGCCTACTAAACTTTCAAATAAATAAAAATAACGTAATACTCGGTCTAGTAATATAATAGATGTCTACGGTACTTTTAATTTCCTTTGTTGAAATTTGTAAAATTCTTGAAATTTTTGTAAATTTTGAATACAAAATTATTTAAAATGATTTCTTTAAAAATAAATTTTTTTTTGCAAAATTTTTAAAAAAGTTTTAAAAATGCTAAAATATGCTGTAACAGGCGAAATAAACAAAAATATGCTCTAACAAATAGGGCGTATAATTCATAACTTTTCATGAAAAGGATAAATACCCAGTCCATTTCTCAATAACACTTAAGGAAAAAAACATGGTCGTGCATATTTTTGGTCGCTCTGATAATTACATTACAACTGTCACAAATTATAAGCTTACTGAAAAACATGAATCAGTTCAAAGTTGTCAACTACAGTTTGTTTATGAGTACTGAGTAATTGAATTTTGTCCATTCATTTGATAATTTGGTTTTTTTAAATATTTTCTTATAATTATTATGTATTAAAATATTATTAAATTGGGGTTCCGAAAATAAAACTTAATTAATTTATATTTGCAGTCCGATAGCAACTGTATATAATGACTGCAAAGTTGAAGTGACACTTGTTGTTATAGACGTACTTCATTTCATATTTTTTATTCGTCATCAAACGGTGTGTTTTTCTTATCAAGTTCCATGTTTATTTTCACTACCTACTCTTTCATTTAATTCAAATTTTAATTTTTTAAATTCCAAAAATTTTTTAAATGATATATTCCACTTAACACAACACAATATTACCTATAATATTATGTATTTATGTATGCCTATATCCGTTATATTTAATAATTAATTTAACATAATATTAATTAAATTTTTTTCATTTTAGGTAGAGAATAAAAATACAATATAAAATCATAAATTATAGATTAACAACAGCAGATTGAAATAGAAGTTTCAGTAGTTATTTATCAGATATTTTAGACATTTAATATTTTATTAATCGTATAAAATCGTATCCTACTGAAACACGATTCGAGAGAAGAACAACAGCAGCAGCAGTTAATTATTTATCATGTGCCATCCAAATGTATAAAAACGTCTTAATATAAAGAAAAATTCGAAATATATTATAATTAAAAAAAAAAAATTAAATATAATTTGAAGTTAGATTGGAAAATTGAAAATATTCAAAATCTGCAAATTTTCACTTTTGAATATTGAAGAGTTAAAATAATAAATACTCGTTATACTCGTCATATATAATATATACACATATAGTTTATGTAAATATCCTTAAATTAAAGCTCATATCGATTTTTATGAATTAATTAATTGTATATATATATATCTTAAGATATTTTGTTAAAAAAATTAAAATAAAACAACTGTTGAGTGTAAAACAACTTTGAAAACATCACGTAATTAAAACAAACGGCTATAAGTGAATTAAGGAATACAAAAAATTAATTCTAAATTTCTTTCTTTTTTGTTGTTGTAATTTTTTTTTATTTTAATTTTTAAACTCTCCCTTTCTCTATATAAAATTTTATGTTTTGTTTTTTTTTTTTTTAATTTTACTATTTATAAAATATAAAATATTTATATAAAACGGCATCTATGTTATAAAATAACAAATATTGTTTAAGGAAAATTTCCAATCCATACTTAATTTTAAACCCCCCAAACAAAAAAAAAGGATATTAAATACATTGAAAAGCAAAAATCCTGAATTCAAATATATAATTTATATATGTGCACAGCTATATATACTTGAAGGCAAATATATACATATATATACATACTTATTAAATAGCCGCTGGAAAATAAGAAAAAACTTTTTTATTGTTTTTTTTCTCTCATAAAGTATATATATAATATCAAATTTATATAACATATATATATATGCATATTTGTATTCTTCATTATTGTACAATACAAGACAAATAAAGAAAAGTATAACGTTAGAAAGAGAAGACAATATACACAGGAAGAAAAAAAAAACAATTTTATTCATCAAAATTTAATAGTAAACATCTGTATTGTTAATATTAAAAATTAATACATACATATATACATATATAATTATATAATACTTACGATATAAATACAAATATATATTAATCTATACATACAAACTTATATAGTAAGAAAATTAAATAAATAAAAAAAAAAAAATCATAATGGGAAAACAAAATAGTAAACTGAAACCAGAGGTTTTGGAAGATTTAAAACAAAATACAGAATTTACAGGTAAATTATTATGCATTTAATCAAATTTATTTAATAGAATTTTTTCATTCTGTCATAAATTTTCTAAATGAAACCATGATAAACGAAATTTACAGGGCTTCAAAAGCCCGATTTTTTTTTTCCAACATATAGCCATGTAATTTCACGCTCCCAATTTTATTTACTTTTATTTATGGTTATATTTTTTAAAACCAATGTGTTTTGAGGTGACTTTAAAAATCTAAATAAAGTCAAACTACATGCACACTTTAGTAAACCTTCAAAACATTTTGCAAAATATTGCCTTTATAGTCTAAGGGTGCGTTTATGTTGGAGCTGCTATAAGTGATAAGAGCTTTGATCATCGATAAACGATAAGAACACTTTTTTATAATAATATAAACGCACTCTTACTCTACACGTTTGTCCGTGAATTAATAGGAATTTTATTTTAATTATGGGTAAGAATTCCAAACAAAATTTATGCTTACAAGACTACAGCCCCTCAAAATTCCAAAAAGTTAGATATATATATATTAAAATTGTTATAGCATAACAAAAAGGTATATTTTTAATCTTGAAATCCCAAACAATAGCTTTTTTTATAATTTTTAAATTTACGTAATATAAATGTATAAGGTTTCGATTCAGCTCCTTAATTTATCGTTATTCAAACTGAAGTTTTGTAAGATTTTTGAACCCTTATATCATCCAAACGATTTGAGTAATGAACTTAAAATCTTAAAGGAGAGTTAGATTTTAAACAATAGTATGAACTTTTTAGTATAGCTCTCCAGAGCCAAAATCTGACAATCACACCTGAGAATACCTCTACAATTTTTTTAAGTAATATACAAAAAAATCAAAGCTTTTAAATATATACAAAAATTTCTAAAAAAAGTTCTAAAAATATTTTATAAATTATTTTTCAATTTACCCATTACCCAAAACTTATCAAAAATTGTTTAATTTTGCAAATATACTTAATTTTTTTAATTTCCTTTTTCTTTTTTTTTTAAAAAGTAAAAATTCCATTTTTTGGCTTTTATAAGCACTGTAGGAACAATCTTTGCTCTCAAAAGTCTTTATTACAAAAACAATTTTTATTTCTATAATTTTATTTTTTTTTATAATTTTTAATTAGTTCTTAAATTTATTTATATTCATTTTTTTATCCATGAAGATGCTGAAATTCAAGAGTGGTATAAAGGATTTCTAAAGGATTGTCCAAGTGGTCATTTATCAGTTGAAGAATTCAAAAAAATTTATGGAAATTTCTTTCCATATGGTGATGCTAGCAAGGTATTTTTAAATTAAAAATTTATTTTTTAGTTAATATTTTAATTTAACGAAATACAAAAATGCTAATTGATAATTTTTTTATTTTAGTTCGCTGAACATGTATTTCGAACATTTGATGCTAATGGCGATGGTACTATAGATTTTCGAGAATTTCTGTGTGCTCTTAGTGTAACATCACGTGGTAAATTAGAACAAAAATTAAAATGGGCTTTTTCAATGTATGATTTAGATGGAAATGGTTATATATCAAGACAAGAAATGTTAGAAATTGTAACTGTAAGTATATACAAAAATAAAAAATATTCAAACATTATTTATTAATGTAAGCCAATTTACTGCTACCTTACAATATTTAAGCATTAAATCATTTGAATTCAACCTTAAAACCACGAAAGATGTTTAATAATGATTCTAATTTCAAGTATACATTCATACTTCTATTTCTTTTATTAAATTTTAGTACAATTTATTTTAACACAATCATAACTATGGACTTCTACATTATTTCTTTTTACAAATATAAAAATTAATTTAATAATAGTTCTAACAATTATATTTTTTTACTCTTTTTAGGCAATTTATAAAATGGTTGGATCAGTTATGAAAATGCCAGAAGATGAAAGTACGCCAGAAAAACGAACCGATAAAATATTTCGACAAATGGATCGTAATAAAGATGGTAAATTAAGTTTGGAAGAATTTATTGAAGGTGCTAAAAGTGATCCATCAATTGTCCGGCTATTACAATGTGATCCGCAGGCGCAGTGAATAATTAATTTAATAATAATAAAATTTAAAAAAATAATAATTAATCTATTAAAAGAAAAAAATATTTTATTATTAATAATATTTTAATTTTGAAAAAAATTACCTATAGTAATTTTCTTTTTCCTTTTTTTATTATTTTTTCTCCATTGTTAATTTTTTTAATTTTTCTATATGGTTACCTTATTTTTTTTTTAATTCTTTTTATCAAATAATTTTATTAAGATATATTTTAAAATCTCTATTGTTTTTTAATTAACAAATTTAAACAATAAAAAATAAATTATAAATATATAAAATACACCTTTAAAAGCTTAAAAAAAACACGATATTAAAAAGTACTTTAAATATGCAATATTTTTTTAAAATAAATCAAAAAAAAAAACATATTATTAAAATGATTTAGAAAAAAAATAAGTTATATATTTTTTCTTATTTTTAATATTAAATATAAAAAAAAAAAATAATTATAAAACTAAAATTTAAATAACAAAATAAAAAATATTTTTTTGTTTTATTATAAAGTAAAAATTATTTGTTTCAATTTAAATAAAAAAAAATTTTATTTGTAATAAAATTCATATGATATGTACTTTTTGGTGTATAATGCATGTAAAACGCTCAAAATTAAATTCGATTTTTAATTTCAAACAAATATTAATTAAAACAATTTTGTTTTAATGTTTTTTTTATCTCACGCAATTGATTTTTTTTATAACACTTGCAATGGTGCCAATATAATTTGGATGGTTGTTTGCTTCAAATGAATTCAGAAAAATATTATTTTAAAATATGAAAATTACATCGTTTCTTGGAATTCAAATTCATAAAAATAAATTTTTAATAAAAGTATAAATGAATTATTAAATAATAAACAAATACAAAAGGTTTCATATAATCAAAATAATTTAATTTTTAGAAATATAATATTATTTTATTATTTAAAATAATAAATTAAATATAAAATATGTAAATATGTAATTAATTAATTTAAATATCGTTTTTCCGCATTGCTTTGCATGATTTAAATTGACTTTATTTAATTAACATTTCATAGCTGATCGTAAGTCGTTTTACAGCTTAAAATTTTACTCTAATACCTAAATCAAATGAAACCTTTGTATCTAAACCAATTTTTAACAAATTCAGAATTTTATTTCTTTAATAAAAATTAATTATCTTTAATAAAAACAAAAACTAGAAAACATCGAAACCCCTTTTTTTATATACTGAAATATTTCATCAAATAAAAAATAAAATAGAGTGATAGAATTAATATGAATTCGAGATATTATTAAGAAGCATAGAACTACTGATCCAATTATACTTGCACTTGTTTTTTAAAGCTAATATTGTTGTAAAATATTTAATGATAAAAATCAAAAACATATAAAAATTTCGAAAAAATTATTAATTTTTTTACTAATTTTGTATATTAAACATTTTTTGAGTTATAAAAACAGTATATATGCATAAATAACATAAAAATAAATAAATTCAGAAAAAATAAATATTAAAAAAAAACAATAAACAATTAAATCAAAGTATAAAGTTAACACATACATTAAAAACACGTTCATATTACATAATATTAATATAAAATAAAATATAGTCAAACAATAATATGAAACTTTAATTTTTTATTAAATTTTTTTTTTTTTTTGCATTAAAATTTTTCTTATTTGGAATTGCAAAAAAAAAAGTAAGTAATTTTAAATTAAAAATATATTAGATTTTAAAAGTTCAATTGGCTTTAATATAAAATTTAATGCATAAAGTTTCAATTTCACGTTACTACAAAAATTTTAATTATATAATAAACAAATGAAAATATTTTGTCTTCATTCATTAAAATTACTTTAAATTTCCTTTTTTGAATCTATAAGATTCACATAATGTTATCAATATAGCAATTCCAATTTTTTCAAAATTTTCTTAATGTTGTCCTTTACTTTTAACACCTGTACATACTTATGTTTAATACTAATTCATAATTTAATATTATTTAATTGATAAGAAACTTTAAAAAAAAATATATAAAAATAAAACAATTTTTATTTTTGTTTCTAAAATTGTTTTACAAACACTATCTCAAATAAAATCAATTTTCAATTTTAATTAAAAATTGATTTAAAGCTTGTTATTAATCTTTTTAATTAATTAAAAAAAAAAAACGTAAATTATTAAAATAAATATATGAATACTTATGCGGAATATATTTTATTTTATTGTGTTAGCTATTCTTTAACTTTTTTTTATATAAACTTATTAAACGTTTTTAGCGTACATAAATGCTTCTTTTTTAAAAAAAAATAATTTAAACTAAAAATTAATTTAAATTTAATAAATTGTTGCTTAAAACTAAAAATTAATAAAATCAATATTTAGTTAATTAAATGTTATTCTTTGTTATTTTTTATTTAATTTGGTTTTATTTTTCTTTCTTATTTAATTAAATTGGGTATTAAACGATATTATTTATAAAATTTTGTAATATTTCACTAAATTTAGAATTTTCAGTGGTTCTTAATTTATAACTTATACAAGATATCAAAAAATAATAAGGGTTAGAATAAAATATATAAGAAATCATGAAGAAATATAATTATTTTATTATGATATTCGCGAAAAACAAATATTTACTGAACTTTTTATAATTATATTTTAAAAATCAGCAGAGGGGAATTAATTTTCAAGCGTATGAGAAAAAGTATCTAAGAAGAGTGCTATATAAAATAATATTTTTACAGTTTGGCGTTTATATATATTATATATTTTATATATTTTGAATTTCATGATTTTTCTCATTCTGTATAATTTTACTGATTTGTTTTTTATAAAACGCGCGGGTTATTTAAAAGTTTTTAGCAGTTGAAATGATTAAACTTACTTAAAAAATATCCAAGAAACTATGAATTAATTTTAAAATATATAAAGAATGTTCGGCCTATAAATTAAAATAACGGACTAAATGAAAGCTAGCAGTTTATATATAGATGACTAGTTTTTTTTTCTGAGATATTTACAAAGCAAAGGTGAGCTTCGGAATTACATTTACAAAATTATGACAAGAAGATAAGATAGATGGACAATCGAAGATTATAACTAAAAATCTAATTTTATTAATCGAATTGAATTATTTTAAAATCAATTATTTTTGCTTTAAATGTTGCTTTAAAATTTTAATTTTATTAAAAAATAGAAAAAAGAATTTTAATTAATATACGTAATTTTATATATATTTTGAAATTATAATAAAAATTTTAATTTTTACATCATTAATAATTTTTTTAATTAATATTAAAAAAAAAAAATTATAAATTTATTTAAATTAATAGTGATTTGATTTTATTTTAAATAATTTAAAATTATTAAAAGCGAAATATTTTGTATTAATTTGCTTACAATTTAAACACTTTTTATATATTTGATATGTTTTTACATAAATTTATATTGCACTGCAACTTATGAAATTTAAAAGACATTTTTGAATTATATTAATTAAGTGTACACACAATTTGTTTTTTTATTTTATATTTAATAATTTATATTTGTAATTTAAGTTTAAGGAAATAAATTTTTATTTAAATTTAAAATGATTTATTATATTTGTTATTAAAATTTGTTTCAAAAAATATAAATTTGCATTTTTAATAGCCGTTTCATTTTTTTTTTTTTTTTTGAATTAACTAAAATTAACTTTTTTTTTTAATACGTTTAACTGACTACATAATAATTTTTATATAACTCTTGTTTCGATTTGAAACAATATAAAAAATCTTGTCATTAAAATCTTTGAATTTATTTTTCAAGTTTTTTTTTAATTGAACGTTTGCATTTTTATCAATTAAATAGTCTTTCTTAGCTGGTAGAACAAAATTAGTACGGAAAAATAAGAAAAGACGAATTCAGAGTGTAGCGTAATTAACACATTTTCTGAAAAAAAATATTAATATTGCAGGTTTAAAATCGCAGTTATAATATCGGATTAGTATTGAACATAAATAGAAATCTTGCTATAATGTTCGAATTTGCATAATTTCTTACTAATATATTAAAAACCAAATTGAGCTTTTATTTTTTGAAAGGCAAATATTTAATAATAGAAAATAAGAGTATTTTTGATTTTGAAACGTTTTTTTAAATTATTTTGTTTTTATGTTTTCGTATTTAAAAAATAATTTTTATTACGTAGATTTTATATAAACACAGTATTTATAACAAAAAATTAATATTAAAAATTTACAAAAAATCAGAATTATTGTAAAATTAAATTATTTGCTGCCTCCGCGAATACGCATTCGTACCGAATATACATTAACATTATTATATACATAAAGATAAAAACATATATATACATAATTTTCATAAACATTTGAAAGATTTCGAAATAAGAATTGGAAGTTAATATATGTAATCTTCGCAGCAATGTCTAAAAAATGAAAATTAATGTATATAGTTAATTATAACAATTAATATTTGAAATGTTAATAATGTAATTCATACATAAAACATATATATATATATAAATATATTAATACGAGTATGTATATATATATATACGAACATTCGTTTGAATTATGAATACGGCACAATATTAATTATAATATAAAATAATTCTTAAAAATTATAGGTATGATGTATTTACATAAGTATTGCATAACAGCACTATTATATAAATGCATACATATTTGCATACATAAAAGAGCTATATATAAAAACTATCATGATATTAGATAAAACAAACAAAATTTTATTAATTATAAAATACATTAATTAATATTAACATTTAGATAAATGAATTGAAAAAAAAAACACACATTTTTAAATATAAAATTAAAAATTAAATGTTAAAAGAATCTTAAGATAAAATAATAATTAAGACACTAAAAAAATATACAAAAAAAATCAAATCAAAAATTATAAATTTAGAATATAAGTAATGTTATACATTAATAAAGTAATAAAAATAAATTTGATATAAAATATTATTAAAATTAATTAAAAAAGTAAATATATAAAATTAATATTAAGCAACTAATTAACAAAAATAAATTAATGTTAAAAATTTAATTAAAAAATGATTTTTTTTTATATTTAAAGTTGAAAATTACAAAAAAAATAATGAAAAAAATTAGGACAAAAGACAAAAATACAAAAAAAAAAAATAAATATAAAAAAATACCTTTATTAATAAGAAAAGTATTAAGTAAAGTAAAAAAAAATATATATATTATTATATGAAAAAAATAAAAATAAAAGTACCTTATATGTTGTGAATTTAACATAATATTATGAAAAAAAATAGAAAATAAAAAGCAAAAGTTGCATTATAAAAAAATAATAATATTATGTAAACATATAATATAAGCAAAAATAAATTTTTAAAAGTAGAATTTTATTCTATATTTTCTATAATTCACAGTTTCACTATTTTTCAACCTTTTTCTTGTTAAATTTATATAATATATTTCTTAATATCAAATGTACTTCTAAAAATCTTATATTTTCAAATAGATTTAAAAAAAAAAAAATCATTTAACGTATATATATATATATTCTCTTCAAATCTATATATTTAATTTAAAATTCATCTTAAAAATTTAAATAAACAAATTATAAAATAAAATTACCTTAACTTTTATCTTTTATAAACGCTAATTAATATGTTTTAACAACTAATTTGCTACAATTAATAACGATCTAATTATGTATTTATAATACTTTTTAAAGATTAGCAATTCCTACAATCTCTTAATTATAAAAAAAAAAAAACTTATGTTTGCTAGTAAATTAATATTTAATCTTTTTATATTAAAAACTCTTAAATATTTTAAAATTTACTTTCCTCAACTTTACTTTCTTAAAATATCTGTGTATAAAAGAATCAAATTTATTTTTTAAACAATTCTAACAACCTAATAATTATTTTCATATCAATGAAATTCTATTAATTGATCAAAATTACATTTAGGACATACAAAAAATGACTATTTCTAGATTTATTTTTTTTATCTTAGCACCTTATTCACAAAATTCTTAATAATATAAAAAGAAATTAATTTTAATTCTAAAAATCAAAACTAAAAGATAATTATGATAAAAATATTATAAAATAATTGCAGTTATTTAAAATATATTAATAATTTTTACAGGTATAAATGTCCACCGACAAATCTTTTCGAAATATATTTTAACAAAAAAAAAAAAATTATTTTAAATAATTTTAGTTCGTTATTATTTAACGGAGTAAAAAAAATATATAAATACAAAATTACAAATATATTTGTTTTAAGATTCAAATATCTGAATAATTCAAAAATAATACATTAATTAAAAAAGGCATAAATTAAAAATAAAATAAAATAAAAAAGAACGAATTCAAGCTAATTTTATATTATTAACTTTGTTCACTTACCTTTAAATAATTATATTAAAATTTAGCAAGTTAAAATTTAATTAAACTTATTAAATTATAACTAAAACTTATGATAAAATTATTTTATATTGGTACAACTTTCTGTTTGAAAAATATTTTAAGAAATGTTTTACCTTAACATAATTTATAATTATCTTATTTTGAGGGGTTTTTTAAAAAAAATGGTTCCATAAACGGATGAAATAAATTAAGTTCTTTATTTAGAAAATTTTATTTTTATATTTAAATTTTGTTTTAAATACACAATTGTATTTGTTATTTAATGAAACATACTCTACAGTTTATACAATTTTGTTGATGCTATCAATTTCAAAAATATTAAATTTCTTCAATATTATGAATTGTTTTTTTTATTTATTTTTTTAAAATTTTTTTATACTTTGTATTCTATATTATCAAATATTTTATTATAATATTAACTAATAAATGAACATTATTTTGTATAGAATAAAATTGTCAAATTCTGCTATTATAAAGCACCAAAAGCTTTATTAATATAAAAATAAATTACTATAAATAAATTAAAACTTAAATATTAGAAATATTCATATATTAAAAAACCACTTTTTAAAAAACAATTAGTTTTTTCTAAAAAAAAAAAAAGTATAAAATTCAATGAAATTTTAATATAAAATCAATTTATTTTATACAATTAAGTATATTTGTATAAAACATATAAATGTGTCTAAATTAAAAAAAAACAAAAATTAAGCACTTTGTATACTTTCTTATGAAATTTAAGCATTTGTTATTACTAAATAGTATTTAATATTATCTAAATTAAAACTTAAAATAAAAAAACACTGTGCGTTTAGAAGTCCCTTTGATCGGAAATAAAATAAACAAAATATAGTCGTTTAAAATCTAAACTTATCAAAAACAATTTTTATTGTTAATTTTTAATTAAACAATCCTCATCCCTTTAAAAAATAAGAATATTACTTTTGTTATACAAATTCAATATTCGTACATAAAAAACTGTCATTGGGTAGCGTTTTACATAAAAATAAATAGAAAATTTAATAAATATTTAATTACAATTAAACTAAAAACTAATTTTTAGTATTATTTTTAAAACTTTAATTTTTTTTCATACTTTAAATAATATTTCCGATTATTTACGCATAAAACAACCAGTTAATTAACATCTGGAAAAAAACGCATAATACATTCTTATATATTTTTAAAATGTCAATTAATGAATTAAAATATTAATAATTTATAAATAGTATGCAAAATATTAATATTTGTATGCATGTATTTAATATAAAAAAAAAGGAAAATTAAAAACAACTTAAAAAAAATAACCTTTTCAATAATAAAATATATAATTTAAAGTTTTTTGAATAAATTTTCATCTTTTAAGGAAACTTTTCACTAAAATTAAAAGATGGAAAGAATAAAAACCAAATTTTAACTTATGAAAATTAATTAAAAATTAAAATAAACAAAAACCTAAACTAAAAAACAACCAAAAAAAAAAATAGTATATACCATCTGTTCATGAAAAATTTGCAAATTAGATAATATAATAATATGCATGAATAAATTTTAAAAATATTTTATTTTCGTAAAAAATTAATCCTTCGAACTGTCTTCCATATTTCAATATAAATATATTTCGTATATTTTGTTAAATAATTAATTATATTTCAATTTGGGAATTTTCATCAAAATAAACTTATTAAAATACAAATTTTAAAGTTGAAATAATTTTATTGACCCATTTGCATTGATTTTGTTTAATATATTACATTTTATATTGGATTAAAAATAAAAGTTTAAAAAGAGCTATTAAATCAATATATTGTAGAAATATTGTTGTCCTTTTGAAAAAACGATTCTTAAAGCTTTACTTGTGAATTTCCTACATATAAACCGAGTTCTAATGTATGTTAAACAGTTTTGCATTTATTTGTAGATTTTCAAACATTCAACTATCATAAAACAACTTTAACTAAAACTAAACTTCAATACAACTTCTAATTAAGTTTAAACTTTCAAATATAGATTATTCCCAAATTGAAATTAATTTGTTTTTAAAAATAATTGGACCTAATTCAAAATCCAAATACAAATAATATGAATAAAATGAATTTTATATTTTATATTATATAGTTTTTTTGTTTTTTAAAACAAACATTATTTCAACCAATTAATTTTTGATATTTAGTTCTTTATTGAAATATTAAAAAATTTAGTCGCATTCTTTTTGCGCAATTATTTTATTTTTGTATTTTTATTTAAATTAACTTATTATGACTATTGCAATATTTATTTAAAATTTGAAAAAATTTATTTATAATAAGAAAAATTGAAAAAAATATATATATATTTAATGTAACACAATTTTCAAAATACATAATTAATACTATTAATGTGTCCTTATATACTCCTTAAAAAAAAATAAAATAAATTAATATAAATTTAAAAAAAAGAATTATAAAAAAAAAGAAAAAACAATTTTAAATCCTTTAAAAGCTTTGTAGTTTAAATTTAAAACTTTGAGTATTTATTATACTTATAAACACGTAAAAAACTTAAATTATAATTATCTAGTTTAAATTTAGTTAATCAATATTTATAATGGATTATTCAAAAATTTTGTCATTTAATTTGGAAATTGGGTGGTTTGAAAAAATTAATGATATAAAAAAAAAAATTAATCAAATTTAAATTAGAATTTTGTTTTGCAAAACAAAAAAAAATCTTATAATTCAAAACATTATAGCTTTATGTACAGAAATTACTATCGAACTACTATAAATCTTAAAAAAAAAACAAAATTAAAGGACTTAAATTTATGAAAAATACAAAGTAATTTATATTATATTTAAATTATTAATATAATTTCCTTTAAAATGTCTTTTATAATCTTTGAAAACTTATTATCAATAAGTTTTAAGCTTAAATAATCAATACTTAAAAAATATTTTGAATGTAGTTTCCAAAAAAATTTTCCAATTTTAAATGGGTGTATTTTTTTGATTGTATCTTATGGATTTAATTTAATAATCGACATAAAATTAGGACTTTATTATAAAAATTTAATTAGTATAAACATTTTCCGGCTTTTTTTTACTAATTTGGTATTTCGAATTTTTTTTTTTGAATTATTTAAATTGCTGTGTTAATTTTTAATGTAATTTATTTATGGATTCCATTAATGTAATTTTTTCGATAGAAGTTTTAATTTTAGTCCAGTAATGCATAAAATAAAAAAAGAATTTCAAAATTAAAAAGATTCTCTCAATTTTTATCCTCAATTTTATAATATTTAGAAGTTGGTGTGGTTGGTCTGTTTTCACTAAATGTAAGAAAAAAAAATAAGTCTTAGTAACTGAACTATCTTTTACTAAAAATGTTTGGCCTGCATAAATTTAACGAAAAATAATTAATATGTATAATTTATTTAAAATATTTATTCAATTATTTATATAATTTTCTGAATTGATTAAGATTTTAAATAATTAAAATTATTTAATAAAAATAGCTCAATATAAAAATTAATAAATAACTAATTAAATAAAAATATAATTAAAATAAAAACGATTTATAATTACAAATATTGATTTTTTTTTTAATTAAACAAATAAAAAAAAGTAAAAAACAATAATAAAACAAATAGCATCGAATTTTATACGAGTATTAACTATGAAATAAACATAAATTGAATAGTAGTTACATTTTAATTTGAATACAAATAATTTAAAAAAAATTTGATCAAAAAAAATATGTAAGAATGGTAGAAATGATTTATTAAAAATATACTTTATACTTAAAACTCACAACAAATTATCAATTTTTAATTATGTTTATAAATTATTTTTGTGTTTTTTGAAAAAAATTACAATTTCAAAACAAAGGTTTTAATTAAAATATTTAAAAAAAAGCAACAAGTACGAAGCTATTAGTTAAAAATTTTTAAATAAATTAAAAAACCTAAAGGTGGAACTAGAAATTTCTAAATATTTATATAATTTAGAAATATGACAAGCTTAAAAATGTTCGTAAAAATATGCTTAAACACTTAATAAATATCTTTCTATAATACAAAAATCAATAATCCACTTAATATTAACTCTCAAAAAAAAAAAAAAATTTAGTTGGAAACCAATGACCAAATAATTTTTAAAGAGCTATAATCCAATTCGGAGTCCTATATTCATATACGTAGATCTTATTTATACTATCACTTCATTAATTACAAAAAAATATACAATATAAATATGTACCAATATACATAAATTATATACAAAAAAAAAAAAAAAACATTAATATGAAAACAATAATTAATTAACAAAATTAAATGTAGATAATTATGTAATACAACTGTTTATCATTAGAAATATAAAAAAAAAAAAAGAAAACTACCAAACCTTGCACGAAATTTTACACAAAATTTATTTGTTTTTAAAATACCTTTTAAATACCTTTCTAAATATATATAGTTTCGAAAAACTCTTGTACTATAACCAAATAAAGATAAATAATATTAAGATATTTCTACTCTTAGTATTTTCATTTATAATATATAATATAATTAATAAAATATAAAATTTCAATTATATACTTTTTTTTTTAAAAACAAATAAAACACTAATTTTGTTGAAAAAAAAATATAAAACTATAGATATTTAGGACTACATTAAAACAGAAGTATTTATGTATGATAAATTATTATAAAATAATATTAAATATTATTATATGATTTAATTTGAAAATTGAAAAAAAAAATTATATAAAGTTCATTAATTAAATAAATTTAAATTTAGAATACTAATTTTTATTCTTATAAATTTCTTATATTTTATTACAATTATTCCATAATATTTCAAAATAAAAATTAAATAACGGACTAAAATTGTTAATAAATTATGGAATATATATAATAAGTATATTTAATAAATTAATATATTTTTTTCTTTATACTAAAATTAATATAAAATTAATATACTAATATATACATTATGTATAACATATTATAAATGTGAACTTCTGTTTCTCGACAATGAGCATAAATGTGTCCAACATTTTATTTACAAATAAAACATATTGTATTACAAAAAAAAAAACAAATGGGTTTAGATATGTATTAATAAATTAATAATAAATTTTTTTATAATAAATATTTTTTTTATTTTATTTAATTAATATATTTTAGTTCTTTGTTTTAAGTGAATTTCTACATAAAACTTAGATGTATAATAATAATACCTACCTTATATAAAAATTTAGAAATCTATAAAACTTCCTATATAAATTTATATATATAATATACAAAAATATATTTAAAAAAAAAAACATCAAATCCTTAAATAATATTATATTTAAATACTTATAAACAACCACTTTTTTTTTCAATTTTTACACTTGAGTGTTTGTTTTAATAAAACAAAATGAAAATGATTTAATAATAAGAAATATAAATTGATAAATAATATAAATAAACTACATATACATATATTAATTATTGAATACGTATAGAATATATTTAATATATAAAATTTTTTATCTCTATTTATTTTTTTTTAATTAGTAACTCTTTAATTAGTAAAAATCAAAAAATGATTAAAAAAAATTTTATTAATTTGTATTACATAAATGTATAAATTAAAATTGATTATAAATAAGATATTATAATTTATGTACATAATATAAAAATATAAATATATATATGTACATAAATTTAAAATTTTTACTTCTTTCTTTACATATGATTTTTGTACGCTTCTGTACACTTAAATGTACACTTCTAAAACGTAACTTCGATCAACCAAAGACGGCCTGGCCTATATTTTAAGCATATCTCTAACAAAAGAATTGTATTTCAACGCATATTTTCAATATCTTTAGATACTTAAAATTTTGAATATTATAAATTACATAATATACAAAATTTTAATCATTATGGTATACAATATAATATACATATATACAAAAAGGTACTAATTCCCAATTTTAACAGTTTTAAACCGTGTATTTCGAAAAAATACGTAATTAATGAATTATGATTGATGATTTGCCCAAGTTTGATTGATCGAAATAATGTGTAATTTATGTAAAAGAATAGATATTATTTGTATGTATGCAATTATTTTATGTGTTTTTTTCTTTTTTTTTCAGTTGCAATTAATTATTATATAACAATTTATCTTTTAAAAAATAAAATTAAATTAAAAATGATAAATATTATTAAATTAAATTTAAATATTATGTATAAGCATTGTATTAAAAAAAAAAATAAATTAATTAAATAATTTTTTTTTTTAATTTATAGTATCGTATATTTATTTTATAAAAAAATATAAAAAAAATTAATTAAAAAAAAAATCAAACAATTTTTGGAGAGAAATAATTAAATTATTTAATAATATAAAAATTGAAAAAATTTAAGAAATACTTAACATAAAATTGTAAAATATATTAATTATTAATAATTTAATTAATAACTAAGCCATATATACTCGTATAATATCACAACATAAAATTATACAATAAAGGCAAATTGAAAAAGAAATAAAAACAAAACATTATTAATTAAATGAATATTAAATAATATGAATGAAAACACACCTTTTTAAAAGCTATATCTATATTTATAAAAATAAAAATTAAAAAAATTAATGCTATATTTACTATTTATTTACATATAGATTAAATATTATTATATATGAATTCTTAAAAAAAAAAAAAATAAAAATTTAAAATTAAAAAAAAAAAATAATTAAAACAATTTTTAATAAAACTAATTTTATCTTATAAATTTTTTTATATTTAATTTGAATATTATATCTAAATTATTTTGTTGATTTTTTTAATATTTAATTTTTTTAAATTTTATCGTTGATTGAAAATATAAAAACAAATATAACTTTTAAATAAAAAAAAAAAAACAAATAAAGAAATTATAAAAAAAAAAAAAATGTCTTATTTTTATCATAATTTTGGAAATTATTTTTACTATCTTATTTTTTTTATAGGACATAGATTATCCCTGACATCGTATGTGTTTGCGACATCGTGAATACATTGTCTCATGATCGTAAATTCATTTTACATTGTATTCGCGACGCGACCCATTTCCACGACGTTGTTAAATTGAGTATCGAAAATTTTTTGAATAAACAAATAAAAAAATTAAAAGTTATTTGAATTTTTAAGTTTTAATTTGAATTTTATTTTTGTGGTGGTGAAGTCCCTAATTTAAAAAAAAAAAACCATGGAAGAAAATTAAATAAATATTAATTTATACTTTTCTTTAAGATTGTTTCTGCAGAAAATATTTAAATTTTTGACATTTCATTTTGACGCAATCGGAATTGTAAACAAAATACATTGTATTTTCGACACAATGTGTTCAGAAATTTTACATTGTGTTATTTTCACATTGTATCAAGTTGAAGTTTTTTTTACGACATTTACGATGACACCCTATTTAATATGGTGCTCTTACTGCTGTTCTATTTTTTCAAAAAATACAATATAAATGTGTATCTATTTTTACTTATCATTTTTAGTTTACGAGATTGAACTAAAAAAATTTCATGTAAGTCGGAGATAATCTACAAAAAAGCGATTCTCAATTCCTACTTACAGTCAAGAAAACTGCAAAAGTCTACGAAAGAAATAATCATTTCAGTTTTGTATTTTTGATTTTGTGTCACAAAAATAAAAAAAAATGGGAGAAAAGGAAATTAAATTTAATTTAAAAATGTCAGTTAAATAAGTTAAATAAGTTTTTTTTAATTTTAAAAACATCTAATTGGCCCACATAAATGCGTGTTGAGCTCAAAATAGTATTAAATTTATTTTGCTTATCCGAAAGTTGCCCATTATCTTTGTAGTATACCATCAGGCATCAGATGAACTACTAAGTGGTAAGCTATATCACCTATAAGGTAATACTTTAAATAAAATTTTATGGGTCCATCTGTTTTTGGTTTTTTTAGAAGTCGTCCTTCCATACTGCAGCATCATGCATGACATGTTCTTAGATACCCAATAAATTCAACAATAATTTTATTTTATTAAACAATTATTTTATTTCAAAAAATAACTAATTCTTTATAAATATACGGCAAATTATGAAAAAAGTTTAAAAACTATATTTGTTAAATATATGATCCATAATTCTAAAATTTCAATTTACATTTAGATGCTTTCTATCGGTAATGCATTTAAACTTTTTTTTTGCAATTTGTATGTCACCAAAATTAACTTAGAAAATTGTTTAATTTTTTAGCTGTTCTATAAAAATTAAAATATTTTCAAAATTTTTGTTAATTTCTGAAAATTAACAAGTTGGCAGAAAAAAGTTTTAGCGATTTCAAATTCCCCCGTAGACATTTATATTTGCAATGACAACTTTGACGTTTGCATACATATTTCTAAGTAAAAATATAACTTAATAATAATATCAAAAATTATGATTATTGATTTCAATTTTGTAGTAATTATTTTTGAACATTATTTTAAGAAAAAAGTATTATATAAATTAATTATAAAAAAAAAATCCTGAAGTATTTCATATCATCTTTTCCCTTTTGAGTTTGACTACGACAAATTTTTTTGTTATTTTTCCCCTTATAAATTTTTCAAAAAATATTTTAAAAACAGATTTAAATATTTTAGTTAATTTTCAGTTAACAGTTAACTAAAAAAGAGTTGTTTAATTTCTTTAGAACAGGTGTTAGTCCCTACAAGATATCTATAAAACAAGGTCTGTACGACGATGGCTGAGTGAAATGAGCGTTGAGGTAACATTGGGATCATTTCTAAGACGAATAGTTCTATTTTGCATTTTATCAAGATATCCCAGTGCTGTAATGGGAGCACCAGCCCAAATGTGTGCATATTCCTTTTCCATTCCTTAAATGAGTATAGAGTACAGGGCGGTGAATACTCGGCTGTAGCTATTGCATAAGATTATGAAATATGAATAAACAAATGTTAACTTTGTGCGCTATCTATTATCTTACACAAGAATTATTTATATATTTTTATTAATCTTATTTTATATTTTAATATAAACTACAGGGTGGCGCTAAACGACTGATATGGTTTGAATGTTTAATAAATTTAATTAAATTTTATTTAATGGCTAATTATTATTATTATTTTTATGTTATACAGTATATTAATGGGGAGTATTTTTAGCTTAAGTAGAAAAATTATTTCCCGCAAGTGGTGACCATTTTCGGCTTCGCACATTCGTGCTTTTTCCAGTACATTTTCCATAACTTTTCGTAATTTTTCATCGCTGTTCTGTTGTGCACTGAACAGCATTTCCAATTCCCCAAGTTTTCTTCACAAATAAATTTAAAATGTTATTAAATATGCAAACCATATCGGTCGTTTTGCGCCACCCTGTATTATGATATAATTGTATAATTTTGGCGATATTCTTTTAATAGATATGATCTGATCGGGGTTTGAACCCGAGACCTTCCAGATAAAAGTCGTCAACTTTACCTTTACGTAATTGATCAAATACTTTTTCGGTCTAATATAAGTTTTATAGGTGTTAAGGAGATCAGAGGAGAAGAATTAAGTTTTGCAGCGTCCTCAGCTAATCCAAAAATATGATTTGACCAAGTCAATTTTTGAATTAGTTCAATCCCCAAAATGTTCAAGTACGCCGTATAATGAAAAGCTTCTCTTTGCAATAAAAGGTTCAGGGCAGAATCGCTATTTTTCGCGAGATTTGACAGCATTGAATTTTTATTTTATTTTAATTTTGGTGTTAAAATGAAGTTTCTATTGATTTCACCCCATTTTTTGAATTTCAGGGTTAATAAGTATACTTTAAATATTATACACAAATTCAACATTATAATTTACATTTTAATAAACAATCAAATTCTGACAAATAATTTTGTATACCCAATTTCTTCATTTTTTTTTTAAACAATAAAATTTTATTAAAAATAATAATATTCTTAGCATTGAAATACTTTTTTTCCCCTCTCAGATTTCTTGACCTAAAATATAAAAAAAAAATTATAAAATGTTTTTGGCAAAATTAAAATTTAACAAGTTCATTAACATTTACAACATTTAAAAATGTTTAGTAATATAAAAGAAATGTTAAAATTTTTAAAATATAATTTATATGCCAAAATAAAATAATATTAATAAAAAAATGCTAAAATAACTTAAAATATTTAAAGAAAATTTTCTAAAATTTTTATTAAAAATAAATTTAATTTTTTAAATAAATGACAAATAATTTCAAATAAATGAAAAATTAAGAAGTCACTCAGGTAAATCATGTCTGGGAAGTCTATTCTTTTAAAGTTTTTTGAGACATTTTCTTTTAAAAGAAAATTTATTTTAATTTTTTTTTAACTTTCTAAATAAATGTAAAGCAGGGCCCTATTACATCAATTACTTATAATAAGTGATGAGTAATCAAACAGCCAAATTTTAATTTTTTTAATAAATTTTTATTAGTAACGAAATTTGACAACAAACGAATTTAGCTTGATTAGTAAATAACTCTTACTTATCAAAAAGTGATCAGTAATAAGTGTTGGTGAAAGCCTGCAGTCTGGCCACTCAAAGAATTATATTAAAAATTCATTAATTGGAGATTTTACAAAATATTATATTTAAATTGAATTTCATTTATTATTTATATTCAATCCATTATTGCATATACAATGTGATAAGCCAAGAGTTACTTAAGAGGTTCCGTCATATTTGCAATTACAAATAACAAATAACTGAATTCAAAGATGCTAGCCCTTATGAAGTAGTCATAGAAAATCATAGAATATACAGAAATACGGAATCATAAGGCAATACTATTTTGGTGAAGTTTATTGAAGATACATATGCAGGTTCATATTCCTTTATTTATAAAATAAACCATTGCAGAATTTCGAAAAGTAACCAAAATTAATATTAACAAAACCCTAGAATATTTTGTTTTTTTTTTATTATAGAGTTAAGTAAACTTTATCTAGTCGGGGCACCTATACATAATGCAAATATTTTATTACCCAGTTAACTATTTCTACTAAAAATTTCAAATACAAAATTTATTAGAACCAGAGTTTTCCATAGAAAAAAATATACTTTGTATGGAAAATTCGAACAAAATCCGAACCTCTCGCCATTAGACAAACTGTACTATGCGCTATCTTTCATAAAACTCATAAAACTTTTATACTTTTGGCAAAATTTCAGATACTCAACTTTATTAGATATTACGTTATGATATTGTCTGATAACTAATCAAACTCGTTGCACTAGTACTAGACTAACCGAATTTTTTACAAACTTTAAAAATAGAACTAATAACTGTACTCGAAGCTGCTGAGCTCAACTTCATTAGTATCGAGTAACAACAACCATCGTATTAAAAAAATCTCCTAAAAATATGCAATATTATTTTAAAATATTATGGACTAAAAGAATTTCACCTTAAATCATGGTGAATAATAAATTAATGAAATAATTTTAAAATTTTGAACGGTTAAGTCAAAGTTCTTCAACGTTAGTATATTAAAAAATTGAAGACATTTTAATAATTATATTAAATTATCAAAAAAAGAAAACAAAACTATATATTTTATACGGTGTAAGCTAACTCAAATTAGTTCTTAGTATTGCTTAACCTTTGTTGCTGATATACGGTACATTAATGTGCTTTGTTTAAATGTTATTAGAATATTTAAATGGCTAATTCAAAAAATCCGGGCTTGGTAAAATCTTATATTGTTTAATTAGCGGAGATTTCAACACTAATTTTTCAAAGGTACATATCAATTTATAATTTAATCCATGAATGGTGATGAAAATTTTAAGATTTGGAATTCGAAGAGATGCAGTTTTTACATAAAATTTGAAGAGATTTGATTCATAAATTATAGTTACCACAAAACTACTGTTTTGTTTTTTGGAAGTTAAGTTATATTTCTTCAATAAATAAATAATAAAAATAGTAATACTTAATCAAAATAATGGGACCATCTTAATATTTTATTTATCTGACCAATGGAGTAGTGGTACAGACGCCGTCTTTCATGTGGAAGGTTTCCGATTCAAACCTCGTTCAGATAATAACTAATAAAATAAATATCGTAAAATTATATAATTATATCGTAATATAAAGTAAAATTTAATAAAAATATATAAATAACTTTTGTGTAAGATAAAAGATGGGGCACAAAACTAACATTTGTGTATTCATAATTTTATACAATGGCTACAGTCGAGTAATCAACGACTTAGTGAATATAACAATTAAAGTAACTGAAGCCTAGTTTGAATAGACTTGGGGAATGCCATATACTCCCTAATGGAATGAAAAAGTAATAACAAAAAAAAAATTATATTTTATTTGGTATTATGAATTATACTCGGTGATTAAAAGACCGACAACTTAGCCACAAAACCATTGTTGAGATCAATCACACGATATAGAAAACAATTACCAAATATAGATATATCTTATTATTTCAAATATTTTGAAATTAAATTAATAAATAATACTATAACAAATTTCTTTTAAATTAAAATTAAATTTATTTTAAATTTTAGTAATTTATAATATTTTAAAATATAAAAAATACATTTTCATTTGAAAACACGAACAAATATCAAATCAATCAATATATAAAGTTTGTCTGATACTTATTTATAATATTTCTTTGTCTTCTAAAATTAAATATTTGTGTAAATATTAAAAGAATTTGTTTGTTTTTTTTTGTAATACTTTTGCAATTAATTAAAAAAGTATAATACGATCTTAAAGATTCGAATCGTACAATAAATTCTTTTGAGCATTGAATTGCAATACTCAACCCCTAAATTTTTAACTTTCTTAGACTAAATTGTATTCGTTATAACGAGATTAGATTATCGTAACAAGAAGTCTAAGAAACAAGTTACAATACGTTTAGGGGTCGTATGTAAAATAAAGTTAAACTATATTTTAATTTAATTAACTAACTATAAAACATTCAATTTATTAGGTTGGAAGTTGGATCAAATTGTTATATATTTTTTTTGTAATTAATTTAAAATTAATTCTTAAATTAAACTTTTAAAATATTATCAAAATTTATTGCATTTTAATTTATTAATTATTTTTTTATTTTATATTAATTTAACTATAAAATATTCATTATTATTTCAATTATTTATTCTATATAGTAGTAGATATTATCCCAAAAAAAACATTTCAACTGCGTTACAAAAGAAATGAGTATAAAAAAAATTTTCTTTTTTAAATTATACAAAATAACCTAGATCCAATTTCTTTTACAGTCTCTCAGTTTTTCCCTTCCCCTTTTGGGCAATGACCCATTTTTAATGAAGCAAACTAAACTAATTAAATATTCTTATAATTTAGTGAATAATTAATTTGTAAAATATCTAATTAAAATAATAAAAATGTAAAGAAATTGCGTAAGAAGTACAGTGAATATATATATATATAGTTTTGCTTCTCAGATTTTCTATTTTTTTTTTTTTTCGTATTCTAAAAATATAAAAAAAAAATAAAATTTATTTTTATAAAATCAATTAATTATCGTATACGCAAACAAATAAATTAATTTATATATATAAAATATATATATATATTTTTTTATTTTTTTTTGCATAATAAAGCCATTCAGGTGAGGTAAGGTGAACATTAAATACAATTTAATACTATATAATTAGTTTTACTCAATTAAAAAAATGCAATTTTTTTGCATTTAAATTCGCATTTAGTAATAATTTTGTAATGAAAATATTTTGAAAAAATTTTTCAAATTTTTAAAGATCATCGTTAAATTTACAAATTTAAAAAAATTTTCATTTTCCGGGTATAGATCAAATATGGTTTAGATACACGTGAACTTCTAAAAAAGAATAAAACTATATATATCTTGTCTGTATACCTAATATAAAATATTAAATAAATTCTCGACTTATCTGCTTCTTACTCCACTTCCTAATTCCATATTGGAATGGAAAATACTTATCTTTACCTTTAATACTAATATACACATAAAACATAGAACTAACTAAACACTAGAGAAACGGATTCCTTTATACATATACAAATTTGAATGAGAATGGAAAATGGGAGAAAAATAGAATATAAAAGAGAAATTAAGGGATTGGTTGGAAATGAACCTTAAAATATTCGTTTAAAATTTTAGCAAGTTCCTAGTATGCACCGTTATTAACAGATGGGAATATATTTGATGAAATCCTATTCCACTACTGTAATTCTGAGCAATCCTCACAACAAATGAGTTTCCAAAACAAGTTTTAAATCAATTCGAAGTTTCTGCAGTGTTTATGTGAGCACTTTCAGCTCCTCTGGGTTTTACGTTGGAATTGTTAAGGAGGAGGCACATTGTTTTTTAAAAAATTAAGTTTAATAATGCTGAAGAGGACTTTTTGAGAAATATATAGGAAAGCGGAATCAGAAAATGTTTCTATATAGTATAAAAATCTTAAATAAAACAAATTTTCAATATTGGTATAGGTATTGCAAAAAAAACTCATTTATTGGAAGAGTATTTTTCTGTATACCCAACTGTTACAAAGATTCAGCCTAGTTTCTTAGGAAAAGTCTTATATTTACATTGTTATAACAAAAGTTCTATAAGAAATATTACGGCTGTGTGGCATAGTGGTTAGAAGGCCGACCTTCATGCGAAAGACCTGGGTTCGGATTCTAGGAAATAGGGAAAAACGGTTTTCGACTTGACTCAGCTACCATTCGCCATTGGGTTCAAATTAATGGCTTAATCAATAATTAATAATTATATATCTCTATTAAAAAATGCATTAATATAATAATATAAACAAATTCAAAATATAAACAAATAATTTAATTTAATTATATAAATCACAGATATAAAATACCATATAACTCAAATACAAAATATTACAATATAAACAAAAA
>OY720443.1:14882496-14965714 GCA_963082915.1 Dolichopus griseipennis | reverse complement strand
GGTTTTTTTTTTTGAATTATCATAATAATGTCCCTTCCCTTTGTTAATATAATTTTGTTTTTTTTTCTGAAGGCCACAATTTTTGCAATATAAATATATGTATCAATACAGACATAATTATTATAATGATGTTATTGATTATTTGGATAAAAAAGATAAAGGAATAAATAGAGCAATTCCAAAAGCACAAACATGGGCTGAACGTGTTCTTCGCACAAATGCCGAAAGGTATGTTATATCTATTAAATATTAATATGTTAATTAAATTTTGTGATAATGACTTTTTTATATTTTAATTTTAAAATTATGTTTTTATATTTAATTAAATATAATTAATTTCTTTTTGTATTTTATGTTTAAATGTTTTGTTATTTGTTACACAATCGCATAAAAATAACAAAAAAAAATTGTCATCTGTAAACTGAATATATATATATATATATATATATATATATATGTTTTATATATTGTTAAATTAGCCGATACAATTATTTTGATCAACCTGCAAGTGTTGTTGCTAATCCAAGATATTGGGGTCCATCAAGGTACTCTTACTTATATTATTATGTTGAATAATTTATATATGTATGATCAAATAAATACCACTTTACACACACACACACACACAAGTCAGAGGTTAAAACTTTTTTGTTTTTATTAAATTATATTAATAATGCATTTATAATTTATATTATAAAATAAAATAGTTATGTAATATTAAAATTAAATTGTGCAAAAAAATAAAAAAACAGAATAAAACTTTATATTAAAATTGCTACATTTGTAACCACTTTCTATTTATCACTCAAATCCTTGTATCACTCAACACCTATATACTCAAAAAATTTAATAAAATATACTCAAAACTTATAATTTTTCCTCTTTAAAAAATAATTTAAAAGAAAACCTTAAAATATAATTTATAAAACCCAACCAATAGAATATAAACATTTAAGAATATTTTACACCTGTATTTAAATATATATATATTTATAAATTAATTAGTTATTCAGAACAATTTCATTATTAATCAATATAGAGACATGAATAAATGTCAAGGTATTCATTAAATCATTAGCATCAGACAAAATCGCATTTATTTTATTGGTACCTCAAAATTAAGTTTTTCACCTTCAATAAAACTCTTTGTATCTCGTATATATTCTTAGCATTTTGATTCACAATCAAAAAACATCAAGTTTGATAAATTATACTTAATATTTTCAAATTTAATTTAATTTAACATTGACCATAAATTCGAAATACACAATGTATGAATTTTATAATAGCGCAATTTGAATATATTTCGAATGGGTCAGAACTCCTAGGAACTTATGACTTACTTTAACTTATTACCGTGGGACAAAAGTCCCTTTACAAGTTCCTGTAAGTGAGTTATAACTGCATTTATTAAATTATTAGTTCCTTTAGGGAGTTATGACCCTTTAAGTGAGTTATAATTCCCTCCCATTAAATTTTGAGTTATAAAACCATATAACTTAAATTGTGTTATTGAGCGTAATATATTAAAGTCAAAATATTGAAATAATTTCTAAAAGTCTTTTCTGATAAATAGAATATTAGATGTACAACAACATGTATTTATATATTTATCTAAGCGAGATACTATATTAGGAAGCATATTTGGTTAAAAAATCAAAGTTCACCCTTTTTCCAGATTATTTATGAGTTCATGTACGCAAGACTTTGGTTACAAAATCAGGATTACTTTTTTTTCAAAATAACCTTTCAAAATGTAGTTTAAATTTAAAATTATTGTTGTTTTCTTAATTTTGGAAAAAGGGAATATTCTGATTTCGAATCCAACCCCAAAATGTTTACACGTCACTGATATTATATAATTAAAATTAATATTTTTTTTAATATTACTAATAACATCTCAGCTGAGAACTGTATAAGGGAGTTTTGACCCTGTACCATTTCGAATCATTTACTAGAACTGCTTCTGATTTTTGCTATTTTCACATATAGGTAAATTATATTTGTTTAATTAAATTTCCCTCGGTATTTTTATATAATATAAAAATAAGTAATTATCTATGTCTGAATTTATAATGTATGTTTCTGCAATTTCTATATTTTTTTAAAAAAAATATTCAAATAATTCTAGAGACAAATAAATTTAAAATTTTAATGATCATTCATTTTAATGAGTAATTAGAATCTTGATTAATTAAATCAAGTACAGATAAAAAAATGTACCAAAAAATTATAAATCAATAAAGATGATGCATGCAATGCATACCTATGTGATTTTTGAAACAAAAAAATTAAAGAAAATTTTTGTCAATTTAAACATTGCATCTACAGATTTTTATCCGATGCATTACAAAATTTTTATTTTGTAAAGTAATTAAATTTTTATTTTTTAATATTTCATTCTCTTCTTTTCTTTTGCACTTTAAAGAACCTTTAAATGGGTGCTTTATGCGTTCCATATTTCAAATTAGGTTTCCAATACTGAAAATAGATGTACTTAATGGCTCGTTCTACTTATTTTTGTGCGACATTCATTTATCCTATTAACTTATAAATTTAAATCCTCGGCTACGCAAACATTGGGAAAAAAAGAGTCTTGGTTGCAAAATCTCGTGTTTCATAATACCGCGTGTCAAAATCTCGCGTTTCAGAATCTAGTGTTTCAAAGTCTTGTGTGTGAAAATCTTGCGTTTTAAACCCTGATTTTAAGTACAACTCTAATTCTCTATAAATATTCTGGAAAAAAAGTATAGTCCTGTCTATGAATTCTAAAATCCCTCCTAGTTAAGAATCTCGCATATACATATATACAAATATTCTGTAAAAGGCGTAATCCTGATGTTGTACCTAACACAAAATCCCTCCTAATTATGTTTTTGTATACACATTTCAATATTAAGACATTAAAAAATATTTTAAAATAGTGAGGGATGCCGCTTCTTCCCACCGAATTATGTTGTTGCAATCGTATTTCAATATTAAAACATTAAAAAATATTTTAAAATAGTGGGGGCTGTCGCCTTCATACCCCCATTAAAGAAATTATATTGAATCTTTACCAACTTTAAAATCGCTTTTAATTATATTTCAACAGCAAAACTTTTCAACTGAGGCTATTAATATTTACAAGAATTATTACATTTTACATTTTATATATTTTAACATAATCTTAAACAATTATACAAACAATTTCTTCATACCTAGAAACTTTTAAATCAAATAATTAAATTGCATACTTTTGGGATAATTCATAATCAATTCAATTTTTTTGTATAATGTTAATTTGTAATTATAAAATGCATCAGATATGTACATTTATAGTTTTAATTATACTTTTGATTTTATTCTCTTAATTTTTTAAATAAAATTATAATTTTTTTTTTAATTAAAATAAAATTTTAGCGGGCGAATTTCACCAACAAATGAATATCAACCTAAAGAGGAACCACATTTGATTATAACTTTACCAGCTGTTATTAAAGCTCATAATTATCATACAAAATCTTATATTAATCAAAGATATCAAAAAGTTTTGTAAAAAAAAAATATAAAATAAATAAAAGACAAAATTCGAATTGAAAAACAAAAAAAAAAATTATAAAATATAGAATTTAGTTAAAAAAAAAAAATAATAAATTAATTTTTAATTAAAAAAAACCAATTAAATATAAATAAAAAATGACCATAAATTCTTGAAAAAGGCATCAGAATGCATGCAGTACCAACAAAAGTATAATTTCAGGAACAATTCTACAAATGTTAAATTTGTAGAACTGTTATACTGAAATTATGTTTTAAATAAAATAAAGTATAACAAATAAAAGTATAATATTATGTATATATCATTAAATATTTTTTTTTTTTTTTTTTTTTTTTTGAGAAAATAAAACTTATATATACGTTTTTGCCTATTTTTTAGTTTTTTTTTTTTTTAAATTTTATATAACAGTTTTTTATTATCTATTTGAATGATCGTTTTTTTTTTTTCTAATTTCTTGTAATCGAATTTAAATCTTGTTGTTTAATTTTTTCACTTTTATTTTGTTTAAAACTAGAAAAAAAAAATATAAATTTGAAAAAATTAAAGTTATAAATATATGTAATTAAGTATACATATTTACTGAATATATATATATAGGATAAAGAATATAAATAAGGTAAATATATCATGATTCTTTTTAATTTATTATTTTCTTTTTTAAAATTAAGTGAGAAACAAAAAAAAAAAAAATCGAAACTAAAACTTTTATATAAGACAATGAAATACAATCAAAATTTTAAACCTTTAATTTTAACACATACAAACAACAACAACAAACAATGTCATGTATGTCAAAAAAATAAAAAAAAAAAACTTATAACCAATAAAGAAATTTTTATTGCGTTGTAATTTGTGCATTTTTTTTCCTATTAATTTTTTTAAAACAAGGAAGAGTGTAGTAAAATAGACGTGGTGTCAACTTTGGAATACCCGTATGACCGTAATATTGACATTATATAATCCGGTTAATTACTTTTTACAAAATATTGAATACATAACTTATTATGTACAAAAGAAATTATAAGTTGAAAGGCAGCTCTTCAAACGTCTTCAACTACACCAACTTTATTTTATTCTAAAGTTGGCCATTAAAGTTAACTACTATTGACATCTTAACTAAGCGACATCTTATAAATAGATTACAGTACACCAATTATTTACTTAATTGAAAAAGGAAAAAACGATTCGAAACACAAGGCGGAGCCTCGGATACAATAATGAATTCACGGTAACAACATTTAATGCAGTCAAAAGGACAAGAATAGGATGGCGAACGATATCGGAAGAACTAACCTCAATTGGAAAAACATGGGAGAAAGCAAAAATAACTGCTCCGAACAAAGTCAGATGGAGATGCCTAGTAGATATCCTATTCTCCCAAGAGGAGTAATAAGGACAAAACAAAAAACTATTGACATAGAGTAATGCTCAAATAAAAAAAGAAGTTGTGTGGCAGGTACTCGAACCCATAGAACAAACTGGCTGGATTTCAATATCAATGACGGCTATTGTATAAAAACGAATTAGTGAAAATTTTAAAATCCTAACTCCTTTATTATTTCAGTTGTCGTGAGGACGGACGGACGGACACACATAGCTAAATCGATTTATGTTTCGATTTTGATCCGATCCTTACCTTTGATATATACGTCACAAACGTAATGGTATAAAAACAAAATTTAGACTAAGTTTTAGAAAAGATGAATTTGATATAGTTTATTTTATCTTCAATGGTTCCGAATTAATAGACTTAAACTTAAAATTATAAAATAATAGGTCTTAGCAATTGTGGTTAATTGTTTATTTCCTGCACCTCTTTTTCCTTCAGTTTTTTCTGGAATTTAACCGAAGTAGCTTGTATTTTTTTCCATTCATAATATGCTTAAAATAAAAGGTTTTTTTGTAAGAATAAGTTAAAGTTAGAGTTCTTTTTAGCCTCTGGAGTTGTTATCTTTCCCTGTTTGTTCTACGTAGAACTTCTTCGTTGGTAATGTGTATATTTTTAGAATTTTTCGGTAGATCCACATTTTGAGAGCTTCGAGTTGGTTGAATTCTATCAGTTTTAAAGTTCATATTTGTACACCATATAGGAGTATTGGAGCAAAAATGCCATTTTAAGTTTTTAAGATATTTATTTTTAAGTTGAACAATTCGCTATGATGGTTAACTTTATCAATTATATGTTGTAAGAACTGTAGCATATGCATATTTTGTTTTTGAATTTTTTTTCGGGCACAATAAGGTTTTCATCATTGATTCAGGCTTTAATATTTTTTGCTGACATAATTGGCTTATTGAACAGTTTCCACCAATTTTTGAAATTAGAATTCAATAGTATTTTCTACTTCTCTTAGTACATTTGAAACATTTTCTTGTAATCCATTTTTCTTTTAGTAATTTTTTGCATTCAATTTGTATCACTGAAATCAAATTTTATTTCTTTATTTCTTCATCTGAGAGATTCAAAACGACAATAATAATTAAAGCACGCATTTTCCAATCTGAGCATTTTCCAACTTTCGTTTTATTAATAAAACTATATAAAACTTTTAGTAAAGGGCGCTAATTTAAACCATAACGGAACTCATATTTTAATAACTTTTTTATTACTTAAATAATTTGTTTCATTGTCATTGTATTTTTGGGCATAGGATAAATCCTATGTAGTTCCAATACTTTAACCAATATTATATTTTTATATTGCTTATTATTGCTATACTAATATTATTTATTTTAAATTATACTGCGTTATTGTAATTGGCAATGCTTCAATCAGATACATATTATTTAATATAATTAAAGTGATTCAAATAAAGCTTCAACCAAAAAAGAACTACGTGTAGTTAGAATTTCATAAACAACACAGTCGAAGGCTCAATCAAAAATTTTTAAACGGGAACGCTACAAAATCCCAAAAAAAAAATCCCAAATTAAATAAAAACCCAAAATCCTAAATTTCAAAATTCCAAATTACAAAATCCCAAAATACCAAAATCCCAAATTTTAAAATCCCGAATTGCAAAATTCCAATTTTTAGTTAGTTTTAAAATCAAGGTTATATCTTTTTCCAGAATATTTATTATGTATGTGTATGTATACGTGAGATTCTGAGTTAGTAGTGATTTTAGAGTTGTTTAGAAAATCAGGATTTCAATAATCTGTTTAGCGGGTGTATTTTGTAAGTTCTTTATTATTGAAAATATATATTAATAAAAAAAACTATCTAGGAGGAATTTTATAGTTGGTTACAAAACGAATTATGATAACGATAGTGGTTTGGGATTTTGGGATTTTGGTATTTTGATTCTTGGGATTTTGAATTTGGAATTTTGTATTTGGGATTTCGTACCCAGTTCATTTTAAACAGATAAACAGAACTGGGCTATATCAGTAAGCAAATCATCTTAAACATTTATAATAAATGAACCTAAAAATTAAATATTAAATTAATATATAGGAAAATTTTAAAACAAATATAATTGTTGTCAAACAAACCTTTATATTTTTTTTTAAATATCATACTTTAAAAAAAAAAAAAATTTACAATTTTAGCACTAAATATCAACAATAATAATTATATAATAAGTTTTATATTTTTTTTTTAATATACAAAATATTTGTGTGTTTTATGATTTTAATTTTAAAATTTTTTCTTCTTCATTTTTCTTTATTTTTTTTTTTTTGTCTTCCTACTAATATTAATTTATTTATTAAAAAAAAAGGGGAAATTAGATAATTTTTTCTTAAATAAATAATATAATTCATTTTTTTTTTTATTTTGTTCTTATAAAAATTTTTTTACTCTATTTAATTCAAATATTGTTCGAAAAAGGAAGTTCATAGTTTTCTAAGATCAGTTTATACGTATGTAATGTACTTTTTTTATTTAAATGAATTTACATCAACCCAACGTACTTAAATTTAGAAGTTTTAGAAGTTTTTGTAGCATCTTTAAAGATATTCTTCAAATAAATGTTTAAGTTGTTCACAAGTTTTAAAATTTAATGGGGGCAAAAATTTAAAATAAAATATTAAGAGAAAATAAAAACTTTAATAATGTTTTGTGCAAAATGAACTTATACAGAGAACTTATAACATATAATTTCAATTAATTTTTATGAATTTTATTTTTTAAATTTAATATTGAATTAAAAAATATGTTAAACGGTGGTAAAAATAAAATGAGACAATACAATACATGTATATATGTATATGTAAGATACAAAATTACTACAGGATTTTTAAAACAATCTCATCAGGTAAATATTGTTTATAAAATGATTTTTATTATTTAAAAATTTGCTTTTTTTTTTTATTAATTTTTTTCGCATTTTAATGTTTGTTTTTTGAATTTTATGTTTTTATTTTTTTTTTTGTGTTTAAACATTATCTTATTGTTTTATTTAGGTAAAACTGGCAGCCTGATGTTTATTAACAGATTCAATTTCATTTTCAGCCATAAAATTTTTTAAACGTGCTGAACGTGCTTCATGATTCAAAAGTTTATCATGTCTATCAACAATATCTGCTTCGAGACTGGCTAAACGTGCTCTAGATTGTTGAGCACGTAATGCTGCAGCTGTTGATGATGATGATTCATCGGATGATACAATAGTTTTACGGAAACTTTGTAAAACTGAACGTCCAGTTGAATCTAATTCTCCAGAAACATTATCATCACTTAATCTGTTAATAAGCTACAAGAAAAAACAGAAAAGGAAAATTAAAACATTAATAATTTATAATATTAATTAAAAGATTTTTAGAATAGAAAGTTTTTAGAATAAGAAAAACGTATTTCAAATGAAGCAATTATTAATTAGGATGTAAAAATATAAGCTTTTATCATAAAATCGACTAATTTTAATTTAAAGAATTAAATTAAATTTAAGGTATATTACCTTCTTAGTTCTGCTTTTAAATTCTGGTTCAAATTCAGTATCAACATTGTCGATTGCGGTAACCAACTGTTCAAAAAAAAAAAGAAAATAACAATCATTAAATGAAAATGGATTATTGATTATCATGAGCTTTTAGAATGGGTTAAATTATTACATAGATAATTAATTTAGTACAAATTATGATTTTAAATAACTATAGTTGTTCTACAAATACATTTTAATAATTATTGGACTCAAAATTGAAATTTTACAAAATTTTGATTTAATATCAAGTATCTTGGTTATATTAAAGAATTTTATCAATTAAAACTCGGTAAAACTAAAATAAAAAAACAGCAAACATATATATTTACCTTAAGACCACGGGATTTAATACCATAATCATCTTCACCACTTCTATTAATACGCATTAATTTTTCACCAAAATCCATATTTGATCTGCGTTTAATTGTTTCAAATGAATCATCCAAATCCAATTCATTCAATAATGAGCTCATCCAATTTTGTCTGTTAGCACGGATACGCAGCATGTAACTTGTTTCGAATCGAATTATTCGAAACAAAATCAATTCGAAACAAAATTTTAAAGGCAGCACGTAAATTGTTTCGAATTAAAAATGAACGAAACAAAAGTTTTACTTCAAAAAATTCCGTTTCGTTTCAAATTCAAATTATCTTTTTTTACCTCTTTTGAAAATTGAAATGGTTTATAATTGCAAAAAAATGTATTTCTTTATAAATCTTTATGCATAATATTTAATTCAAAAATTTCAAATATATTGTTTAAAATTAATTTTTATAAAAATTTACCTTTATTGTACTTTTTTGCGTTAACTATATATCTATCGCACAAATTATTTTGAAACGACTAAAAAAACTATTCGAAACAAAGCTTACGTGTTGCCAAAAACTTTCGAAACAAAATAAAAATTTCGAAACAAATGAAAAGTATTCGAAACAAATTTACGTGCTACCAATTTTTGAAAAATTCGAAACAACACATTCGAAACAAGTTACGTGCTTCCACTCCTGAAAACTCGTATTTGTTTCGAAGCATAGAAATAATATCAGCTGCATATCTCATGTTATTTATATTCGTGATGTTTACTATTGTAGTAACATTTAAATCGTCCCCTGTTTCCTGAAAAATGGTAAATATGTTAAACAGTAAAGAGACAAAATCCCGCCTTGTCGAATTCTTTTTGAATATCAAAACGGACTGCTGGTTACCAATAAACGATATTTAAACATATTGATACGTATTTTTAAACCTATTATATGTAAAACCTCCATAAATTTTGGATGGTTGGCCTTATCGAATGCCTCTTCAAAATCACAAAATATAAACAAACATCTGTATTAACGTCACGAAAATTCTGTACAAGTACCTGAAATTAAAAAGTGCTTCTCTAGTTCCAGTTCCTTGTTTGAATTTGTATATGTCAAACTCACAATTAATGTATATATGATTATGTATAGCACTCTCAGAAAAATTTTAAATGCATGGCTAAGTGAATTAGCTTTTTTCGGGATGGCGACATTTGTTGACCTTAACCAATTTTGTTTTTACAATTGAAACATTTTCTTGTAATGTATTTTTCTTTTAGTAATCTTTCCCATGAGCTTTCGATTTATTTCTTTAATTTTAATAACTGTAATTGCCAGCTCATTATCTGACCTGTATCACTGAATTTAAACTTTATTACGACTTCATCTGAGATATTCGAGACGACATTATTAATTTAAGAAAGCCCTTGTTTTCTGAGCATTTTCTAACCTCCGTTTTATTAATAAAACTCTGTAAAACTTTAAGTAAAAGGCCCTAAATTAAACCTTTGCGGAATTCATATATTAGTAACTTTTTTAGTACTTAAATAATTGGCAATGTGTACACTTTGGTTTCAATCAGATACATATGATTAATAAATAATAAAATAAGGGAATACTTCCATATACTACCAAATACTTATAAGTAGAATAGGATATTAAAAGGATAATTAGAGGAATATAATTAAATCAAATCTTTAATCGAAATTTGTAAATAGTCAACTAGATTTCTATTTATAAACATTGTGAAAATACAAGTTTGTTGCACATTAAGGCCCATCGATATTATTATTTTGTGGTTCGGACATAATAAGAGCATTTCTGGTGCTCAACAAATTTTCGGATCATGCTTTTAAATTTAAATTATATTTCATTGCCAGCTTTATTTTAAACTGAAATCAAAACATTTTAAACGGGAGCGCTACGAAGTCCCAAATGCCAAAATCCCAAATTAAATAAAAATCCCAAATTACAAAAGCCTAAAATACCAAAATCCCAAATTTTGAAATCCGAAATTGCAAAATGCCAATTTTTAGTTGGTTATAAAATCAAGGTTCAAAGTTTTTCCAGAATATTTATATATATGTGAGATTCTGAGTTAGTAGAGATTTTAGAGTTGTTTAGAAAATCAGGGTTTCAATAATTTGTTTAGCGGGTGTATTTTGTAAGTTCTTTATTATTGAAAATATATATTAATATAAAAAAATATCTAGGAGGAATTTTATAGTTGGTTACCAAACGAATTATGATAAAGGTTTGGGATTTTGGAATTTTGGGGTTTTGAATTTGGAATTTTGTATTTAGGATTTCGTACCTAACCCATTTTAAACAGATAAACAGAACTGGGCTATATCAGTAAGCAAATCATCTTAAACTTTAATTATAACTGAACCTAAAAATTGAATATTAAATTAATAAATGAGAAAATTTTAAAACAAATATAATTGTTGTCAAACAAACCTTTATATTTTTTTTTTAAATATCATACTTTAAAAAAAAAAAAAAATTTACAATTTTAGCACTAAATATCAACAATAATAATTATATAATAAGTTTTATATTTTTTTTTTCATATAAAAAAGAGAGACACAATTAAATTTAAAAAAAAAAAAATTTGAAACTTAACTAAATTAATTTTTAAAAATAAATTTAAATAAAAATAATATTTTTTTTTTTTAATATACAAAATATTTGTGTGTTTTATGATTTTAATTTTAAAATTTTTTCTTCTTCATTTTTCTTTATATTTTTTTTTTGTCTTCCTACTAATATTAGTTTATTTATTAAAAAAAAAATTGGAAATTAGATCATTTTTTCTTAAATAAATAATATAATTCTTTTTTTTTTTTATTTTGTTCTTATAAAAATTTTTTTACTCTATTTAATTCAAATATTGTTCGAAAAAGGAAGTTCATAGTTTTCTAAGATCAGTTTATACGTATGTAATGTACTTTTTTTATTTAAATGAATTTACATCAACCCAACGTACTTACATTTAGAAGTTTTAGAAGTTTTTGTAGCATCTTTAAAGATATTCTTCAAATAAATGTTTAAGTTGTTCATAAGTTTTAAATTTTAATGGGGGCAAAAATTTAAAATAAAATATTAAGAGAAAATAAAAACTTTAATAATGTTTTGTGCAAAATGAACTTATACAGAGAACTTATAACATATAATTTCAATTAATTTTTATGAATTTTATTTTTTAAATTTAATATTGAATTAAAAAATATGTTAAACGGTGGTAAAAATAAAATGAGACAATACAATACATGTATATATGTATATGTAAGATACAAAATTACTACAGGATTTTTAAAACAATCTCATCAGGTAAATATTGTTTATAAAATGATTTTTATTATTTAAAAATTTGCTTTTTTTTTTATTAATTTTTTCGTATTTTAATGTTTGTTTTTTGAATTTTATGTTATTTTTTTTTATTGTATTTAAACATTATCTTATTGTTTTATTTAGGCAAAACTGGCAGCCTGATGTTTATTAACAGATTCAATTTCATTTTCAGCCATAAAATTTCTTAAACGTGCTGAACGTGCTTCATGATTCAAAAGTTTATCATGTCTATCAACAATATCTGTTTCGAGACTGGCTAAACGTGCTCTAGATTGTTGAGCACGTAATGCTGCAGCTGTTGATGATGATGATTCATCGGATGATACAATAGTTTTACGGAAACTTTGTAAAACTGAACGTCTAGTTGAATCTAATTCTCCAGAAACATTATCATCACTTAATCTGTTAATAAGCTACAAGGAAAAAACAGAAAAGAAAATTAAAACATTAATAATTTATAATATTAATTAAAAGATTTTTAGAATAGAAAGTTTTTAGAATAAGAAAAACAAATTTCAAATGAAGCAATTATTAATTAAAATGTAAAAATATTAGCTTTTATCATAAAATCGACTAATTTTAGTTTAAAGAAAAAAAATTAAGGTATATTACCTTCTTAGTTCTGCTTTTAAATTCTGGTTCAAATTCAGTATCAACATCGTCGATTCCGGTAACCAACTGTTTAAAAAAAAAACAGAAAATAACAATGATTAAATGAAAATAGATCATTGATTATCATGAGCTTTTAGAATGGGCTGAATTATTACATAGATAATTAATTTAGTACAAATTATGATTTTAAATAACTATATTCTACAAATACATTTTAATAAGTATTGGACTCAAAATTGAAATTTTAAAGCTTAACTTTACAAAATTTTAAAAGTATCTTTGTTATATTAAAGAGGTCAATGTCATTTGATTCACAAAAAAATTAATTTTCAAATTATACTGAATTTACATCTTGTTATCAAAGATGTCTTGAATCAAAAATAACTAAATTATTAAAATATTACAGTAGAAACCCCAAAACTCGGTAAAATAAAATATATTTAATCAAACATATATATTTACCTTAAGACCACGTGATTTAATACCATAATCATCTTCACCACTTCTATTAATACGCATTAATTTTTCACCAAAATCCATATTTGATCTGCGTTTAATTGTTTCAAATGAATCATCCAAATCCAATTCATTCATTAATGAGCTCATCCTATTTTGTCTGTTAGCACGGATACGGCTAAGGGAAGACTTGATCTAGACGTATTATTTGAATTTTATAATAAATGAAAATTACAAAATAAAAAAAATAATTAAAGCAATTTAAAAGCTGTTAAAATAAGCATTTATTAGCAGAAAATTTTTTTTTGTTTTTTTTTTTCATTTTTAACATAGGAAATTAAACGTTATATATACATATATATATATATTAAAAGAGTTATTAAAAAGTATTAAAAATTTTCAAACAGATACTAGATGTGAATGCAAAATACCAAAATAGTAGCTTTAATTACTTTTTATTAGCATTTGCAACCTTATTTTTATACTAAAAAGTTAGAAAAAAAAAAATTAAATATTAATTATATTAATAATAATTGATATTTCAATAAATTGAAATTTTATATATTTATATATATTTACTTATATTTATATATGTACTTACATCTTCGCCTAATTCATCTTCATCAACATAAGCTGATGCATTTGCAATTGATGAACGAATTTGAGATGAACGTCCTACTCTTTGACCTCTTGAATCGAACAATGATGGTTCTTCTGTGATGGCACGATGAGCTCTAGCTCTAGCATTACTTAATTCATCATCTATATCATGATTAAGATCGAATGTAATACGTGATGGTGTATGTGCAGATGGTGATGGTGATTCGGTTCTAAAAATAATAATTTCCAAAATGTTTTCTATCATGGATTTTATCCAAAAAAAAAAAAAATCGTTTTGTTTTTCTGGAATCTATATACATTAGAATACAAAACAATTTCTAACGAAATATATTGTAAATTATAAAAGGAATATAGGAATTTCGGTTACACTCATATATTACATACATTAATTTTTAATTCAAATTCATAATAAAGATGCTATTAGATTAGTTATAATAATTTATATGACTCATAACGCAATTATTAAAAATAAAATATTTGATATAAAAATAGTTTATAAAAATATTTGTAATTAAATGAAATAATTTTTTTTTACTCTAATTTTATAATTCATATTATAAATTATTGAAAAATTTAATACGGTTTTTTTTTTGTTATTTTAAAACAAAAGTAAAGTAGGACAAGGCCATTTGAAAATTCTCTAATGAATTACTTTAGTACATATTCCCGAAAGATATATTTAAAGAATAATGATGAATGCAATTTATAATTTTCGTAAATTATAACTAAAATTTATTTTTTGGAACACATTGCAGTCATAAGTAATATGTATATATACATGTTATATTTATAATATATATGAATTATTATATTTAAATTGTATAAATAAGACTAGACATATTGAAGCCAAAAAAAAATCTTTGATATTACATAGTTTTTAAATAATTATTTTGATTTATGTATGTTTTAAAAACAATCATTTCATTTCATTTTATTTAATGGGAATAAAATAATTAAAAGTGTCAAAATGTTGAAAATTTTATCATTTTTCTTTAAAATAAAATAAAATTTAATTTTATAAGTTTTATTTACAGTGAAATGACTTTAAATCAATTTCAAATGAATAATAAATAAGTATTTTTCAAATTGACAATTTGATTAACTTCCAATATATAAATTTATTTAAATACAATTGACATATGTCATTACTTTAATACTGTATTACGCAGCAGGGCTGTCATTCGTACAATTTTTATGGTATTTTCTTCAAGCTTTACTTCAAGCTTTTCTTCAAGCTTTTTTTCAAGCATTTGTACAATATGTAATTAGTATCATCATTGTTATTTTAAAAAATTTGAATTTTTAGCTTCAGATTTTTAAAAACATGTACAATTTTTTGAAATTCGAATTATGGAAGCTAATTTTGTATAATGAACTTATTAGTCATTTTTGACAAGTCTACATTCAAAATTAGCCATCAAATATATCTTGAAAAATTTTGATTGAATTAAAAATTATAATAAAATTTGACATTTTTCTATTAATATAACATTATGGTGACTCAAAACTTTGACATTTATGCTTCATTTATGATTTAGATGAATCTAACCTCAAATTTTAATATATTTTTATTTTTGGATACGTCAATTACAAATAACAAATGGGAATTTTTCTATTTAAATTAATGAGGAAGGAAAATGATGTGAATGAAGATTAATGAAATGATTTTAATTGATAACATATAAAAAAAAAAATCAAAAAACATTAATTTTAAGCGTTTTATAGCTTTTTTATTCTATTAAGTTTTTTACTATTTTATTTAACTTGTTTTCTTTTTCTATTTCTACTAATATTTGTTTTATGTACTTTAAAATTTAATATTTGACATTTTGTATAAAATTTAGTTTAATTTTCTGTGTATGCAAAAATAGCGAACAAATACATTTCAAGCAAAAGCATTTTGTGTTTATTGGTTTACTTTCAATTTTCATTTTGTATTAAATTAATTATATTCTCATTTTATTTTTTTTCTAAATTTTAATGAACAATATAACTCTAATGTATAATAAATAGTTTAAAATTTTATACATTTTTTTTTTATATTAATTGTATATTTTGTTTAAAATAATCTATATTCAAAATATAAACTATATAAAATTTAATTTAATTTAATGTTATATGTATTTGTTGCAGCAAATTGCATGCATGTTACATAATTTATTTATTGTTTTAATTAATTAATTTTTGTTCTATTTAATTTGTGTATTTTATTATGAATAACTGGATAAAGAGGGATCACTATTGTGTTTAAATCAATCCGGCAATGAGGCTATGCATTCTTGTTCTAGCATTTTGTATTCTGGCATCGTTGCCAAACGTAGTATTATATGCAAAGGTGCTAGAATCATGAAATATACATAATAAACGAAAAAAAAAAAAAAAATAAATGGGGATCAAAATACAGGGAAAAAAAACATTCAATAAAAAATAAATTAAAGAAAACATTTACATAATAAAAGTAAATAAAAATTCTAACAGAACAGAAAGTTAAAGAAGAAAAACAAAAAAACAAAAACCAAAATTGTATATATAATATCTTACCTGCCAAAACGTCTTTTGTCCAAACTATCTAAAACTGGTTTGTAATAGCTTTCGCCGGCTCTGTAGGCAGCATCATAAAGGCGGGTTCTTCTTGGGCGATGTAAACGAGACGACATGATTCAAAGTCGATTAATGTGTGTATTTAAGTGCTAAAATAATAAGAGAAAATGTTTTTCTAAATAAATTAATTTCAAAAATTAAAATAAATCTTTTAAAAAATTTTTATCATAAATTTTATTCTATTATTGATAATAAAATAAGTCATAAATAATTATTTTTGTATTTTTATTTATTTTTTTTTTTTTTTTTAATTTTCCTATTTTTGTCATACATCTAAAAATAATTTCGAATGTCAAATGTACAAATATCATTGACTCTTATATAAATTTTTATTATATGTTTAAAGAGTTTTTCTATTGTCTATGTATATATATATATATATATTGTATACTTTTTAAACTTAATTTAGGTAATCGTATAAAATTACCAAGAGAAAAATAGTTTTTCTTAAAATAATTTTTTTATTATTATTTTATTTCTCTTATATATTTTTATTATGTATTTATTTTTATCAAACAAAAATTATTTCAATAAATTGGAGCAGTGAATGGAGCAAAATATTTGACAGCTGATTTAGAGAAATGATTTTTTTAAAGTGTCTTATTTTCTTGAATTAGACCAAGATAATAGGATTTAGTGGGCAGCAGACATACTTTACTTTTAAAAATTTTTAATGAAAATATTGACATGATAAGTATGTACTATCTGTCAAGAGTTAATTACTTGATTACTTTTGGGTTAAATTCACAAGTTCTCGAATTAGAAAAACAATATATTTCGATATTTTTTTTAGTATTGAATATTTGAGGTAAACGTATAATATGAAATATATGAAAAAACTGAGTAGTTTTCTTTTAATTTCAATAAATTTATTTATTTTCACAAATACAAGTGTTTTGTCAGAGCTTGTACTCGATCTAGCCGAGTAATAAACTCAAATAAAATACATAAAATATTTTGAAGGTAGGAAATGTCAAAAAATTCAAACAAACATAAACACAATTAACTGTTAACAAAATTTGAGAAAAAAAAACCACTAATAACATTTTACTATGAACTAACTTAAACTGTCAAAAAAACATTTTTCTTAAATTGACAGTACAGTACAAAAACTTTTAATCACTGTCATTAATTTGAGGTTATTGGAGCATTTGAATTTTTTTTTAAATAATTTAAAGGTTGCGTATCCTGATCTAACCTAACGATTACTTAATAAAAAATCTTAAATAATTTATTTTTTTCTATAAACATTTCGTACATATATTAAAAATGTCAAAATGAACTCGAAATTTATTTTAGTACCTAGGTACTATAAATTTTTATTTTTTATTTTTAATTTATTGGAAAATATTTTTTTTTATTACATCCTATACAAAATATGTATAGATACTTAAAATAAATATTATGAAATCATTTAAAATTTTTTTTTAGTATAGCAATTTTTCAACAGATTATTAAAATGTATTTTAAAATAATTTTGTATGTTTTTTTTTCAATAAAATCTTTCTTAAATTTAAAATAAGAAAAATAGAAAAGTAAGAAAACAATGAATAATTTTTTGAAACAAGAAAATAAAAAGAAAGAAAAATTTATTAAAACGTCAGCCAAAAGCGTAGGTGACGAATTTTGTTACCTCAACAATTTAATTTGTTTTTTTTTTTGTTAAATTGTGGTTTTAAACATTTGTTGTTTTTAAATTTTTTTTTTTTTAAATCTATTTTTGTGTTCTATTCGAAATACTGAAAATTATTGTTGTAAATGAATTCTTAAAACTATAATCATTTCAATTTGAATTGTAATGAGTTTAAATACAAATTATATAGAGATAATAATGATCAGAATAAATATTAAAAATTTCAATAATAAGTTTAAATTTAATTTCCTTTTATTAACTGATTCTCTATTAAATTTTAAAATCTAGGATGAAATTTATAATCTTGATCTTTTTGTCATTAATTGAATCAAATCCATTTTTTAATTTGGCTAATTAATAAAATTTTTAAAACAACTTTTGCTAATTTTAACAAAGCTCTCTAAATTACTTATAATTAGTACCAGATCAATAGCAAATATTGCCTGATATTCTAATTGCCTATTTGGCATTTGGGCTTCTTAAATTAAATACTTTCTATTTATTTATAATTACAATATTAATTAATTTGTTTATATTATATATTTGTATATTTAAATTATATTTGGTCAACATGGGGATTTGTAAAGATTTCATGACCTATACGGGAATATAACCTGCAGCCCCTCGGTTAGTAAGCCAAATGCTTACCCACTACTCCACCGAGGTCCCTGGTATATCATTAAAAGTATTAATTGATTATTTTATTTAATCTAGAATTTTAAAATAAAATTCGGTAAATTATATAATAGGTTAAGCACTTGTCAATATGAATTGTCAAAATGTAAGGGCTTCCGTTTTAGGTACTTGTACAAAGATAAATTTAAGTATAAACCATAACTTTTTTAAAAAATTGTAAAATTATAAAAAACTGAAGTCATAATTGTTTTTCTTAATTTTCAAACAAATTTAACAAAGAAATACAGATGATATAATTAAATGTAAGTAAATTTCTAAATAAAATATTACAAATGTCAATAAACTTTTAAAAGTTTCATACAATTTGTTTTTCATCTTAACCTTGAACTTTTTCCAATTTTTCATTTTATTTTCATTTTATTTTCCTGAGAATTTCCATAAATTTTTCATTTTTCTAATAATAGTCTACAAATATTAATTATTTTCTTTTATAATTTTGCAACATATTCGTAATTAAAAATTTGTTTATAAAAATAATATATAATGAAAACAAAATTTTTATTTAAAAATAACATATACGTTTAAATTTTTTTTTTTTTTTAAATTTTAACACTTTTCTAACGTTTAAAAACTTAAAAAAAAAATCTGAAAATATTTTGTTCTGTTTTATAATTTAATTTTCAGTATTATAAGATTAAAATAAACAAATTTTGTTTTTCTCTCCAATTTTAACTAATTTATTGCCAAGGTTAAATATTTGATATTAAAAACATTTAAAATTTAAATTTTTACAAAGATTTAATTACTTTATAGTTATTATAAACAAATGAATTAATATATGTTCAAAAGTTTATTAAAATTTGGTGAAAGATTAAGGGTAATGAAATTCTTTGCAGAAGCGTTTGAAACTCTATAATTATTTAAAATTTGATATTTTAATATGAATTCAACATTTATATTAACATATTTAGCATTGAAAAAATAAAAAAAAAAAAAATGTATTAAAAGATTTATTTAATTTTTCTTAATTAATACATTACATATGATAATTTTACTTATTATTAAATGTCATGTACTAATTTAAAATATTTAATTTTTCTCATTTTTATATAGTTTTATTTTATTTTAAAAATTATTTTATTTTTAATTATGAATAGAATAGTTTTCTTTTACACCCTATAATTAGGTCAATGGTATTCTTAATACAATGTGCCAAATAATTAAAATTAAAAATATCGTGTATTAATATTTTAAAAAATTCTTATTTTTGAATTTGATTATTTTAAGGTATAAAACAGCTATATTTGACTACAGATTAAAATCATTTAAATTAATGAATAATGAAATCTTAAATAAAATTAAAAATAACTATTAAATATTTATATGTAAAATTTTTTGTATTATTTTTAAATACAATCTTTTCCTATGAATAATTATTTAAATTAATTATCAGGTGTAATAAAAATTTTAATTCCCATATTCAGGCATCTTAATTAAATTTGCATTAGATTAATAAAATAACATTAATAATACAAATCATATAGGTACTATTAATATAATTATGAAGTGTTTATTGCAATAAATTAATGCAATTTTCTTAATCTATCAAATGATTTATTCAATCTTTTAAAGGTTAAGACAATTATAAATTATACGATTACATTTAATAAATAATATGTATATGTAAATAAAAATATTTTTTAAGATTCAAACAATTTACAAATTATTATTGTAAATTTAATTTTAAATCTGCAATAAAGATTAATGGTTTCTTTTTTTTATAGATTGTTATTTTTTCTGGCTAACAAACTGGTCTAAACAATTGCTACATAGTACTACTAGATAATGTCTTTTAACATGTAGATACGTCTTAGATTTCAATAGATACAATTCTATTTGTTATTATATTGTAATACTATTTGTATTTCAATTATAAGGTATTTTTCTGTAAGTGATATAATTCAATTTATTTTTTATGAGTTATTATTTGCATTTGTTTATATTGTTTTGTTAATGTATTTTTTATTATTGATATAGAATTGCTAATTATTCTATTAATTTGAACCTAACAATGGCGGTTGGCAGCTAAATTTCAATCTTTAACCAGATAAAAGTTTTTCAATTTATTGGAATTCGAACTCAAGCCCCTAAACACAGTGCCCAACTATTACACTATTTTTCTATAATTTTTTGAATTTATCTGGAAAATTATTGTTTATTTCATTAAATAAATTTCATTTCAATTACGAAATCATTATTTTTAATATGAAAAATATTGTCATTAAATTTTATATTCAATTGTAATTATGAAATAGGAAAAAAAAAACACATTTTATTTATTTTTTTATGATGACCTTGTACTATAATATTTGGTCTTTTCCAAAGAAAAATATTCCCTACACAAACAAAAACGATTTTCCTACAAAAACATGGTTGCCAATAAAATTCAACAAACACATATACAAATTAATATATAATAGAATACACATCTTTAAGATTATATATTTATCTGAAATATTCAACAGGTTACCACCTGCTTCAAATATACAGATACATAACATACAATGCGTTGTCTCATTTCTAATATTCAAAATACAATTTACATCTATTATTAATTAGAAATACAAGTATACAGAAAAGTATATAAGACATTGTATATATAGTTTAGAAGATATATAAGAAAAAAAATTTATTTTAAAAATAAAATATGAACAATTTTAAAATCAACCACATTATTAACAAAATAAAAAAAGGAAAATTTGTTTTTAAAAAAAAGAAAATTTTAATTCTTATAATAATGAGAATTTAATGGCCAAGCAACTGTATAATAAAAAAAAAAAATTTTGTTTATGTATTGAAAAAAATTAATTATTTTTAGATTTAAAAAAAAAAGAAAAACAAAATAAACAAATTTAAAAAAGAAAATAACGAACTCTATTTTTATGTACCTATATAGAATACACATATAATAAATTAAAAAAGTGTCAAAGTTTCAAAAAAAAAATAAAAAAAAAAAAACAAAATGTCATAACATGTTTTATATTGTAAATACATATATATATTGATAAGAATATTTTACAGCTATTTAAAAATGTCACCAATAATTTGCAATAATTTCAACAAGACAAAAAACCATTAATCAAACATTTTAAAAAATATTGTCTGGAAATGTAGGTGTAAAAAACAAAATTTAAGTATACTTCCTCAATTGATTTTAGGACACCTACAAATCATTTAAAGGTCTATGACTTAAATATTGACCTGAAGTTTTTTTTATCAAAAGATTATTATGTTAATGTTCTACAAAAATTTTTAAGATCAATATTTTATTTATTAAATATTTGTGACAGATAGACTTAAATAGCCCAGAAGATATAAAGAAAAGATAAGTTATCCTATATATGCCGGAAAATACATGCGCCATATATACTGTTATATAAAAATTAGCTGAAAGATCTTACTTAAAGAATTTGTTTATTTTTGGTTTAAATATAGATTTATTAAAATAAGTCTGCTCATTTAACAGTGTTTTGCTGTCAAAATTCTTTGAATCATATTTACAATTTAAATTTTTAACGAATTATTCCGAGAAAAAATTAACAAAAATTCTATAGGTCTAAAAACTTCTAACTCTGCTCAAAACAAAATGAAAATAATTTTAATCTAATTTTTCTAAATATATTATTTTTTGGAAAATTTATTTTCATTACAAAATTAAAAAACTATTTAAAATTTTCAAAACTAATAAATAAAATTGATGTTTGACATTTGAAAATATTATTTATTACTATTGTGAATTAAAAATTATGTCAAAATTCGATTGATGTGAATAATCGAATTCATCATTGACAACTCGCATGTTTATTATTAACATTTTGAAACGTAAACTTAATTTTTATTAATTATTTTTATTATTATAATTTGAATTTCATTCTAATAGTTCAATTCTAAGTATAAGCTATAAGAATTTTTTGTAAAAACCTTGTTTTGGTTCAAAATAAAATAATAAGCAATATTATTTGTATGAATTCAATTGTTAGATCATGTTAAAAAATCTTTGTGACAAAATATTCAATACCCCAAAAAAAGTACCGAAGATAACAAAGAAAATATAAAATAATTTCCATTAAAATTTTATTTATGTATGTAATGTATATATTCTTTATGTATCAATTCATTTTGTATTTATTTATTTAATTTTAGACAATTTGCAAAAAATAACTTAACATTTTCAAAAGAAACCATTACTGACAAAAAAAAAAAAAACTTGTTATAATAATAATTAAAATTCTTTTGATAATTAAATTCTAAAATAAATATTAAGTACCTCCTAAATTACATAGTCTAATTAAAAAAGAATTTCCATTTAATTTCTTTTTAATTTTTATTATTTTATACAATTTAATGTTTATTTAAATAATATATACACTGTATACAGTGCTGCCAGCTATAATAAATATATAAAATCATTATATTACAAGTTCTTTTTTTTTTAAAGTATTATATCGCCATAATTAAATATTTTGAATAAATTTTAATTTTTATTTTAAATTTTTTATTTTAATTTAAAATAATTTCTTAAATGCCATAAAATACCGTGAAAATTTACCTATTTTGTTTAGTTTTGATTTGTTATGGCAGAATTAAAATGTTGAAAAGGTAAATTAAAGTGTCAATTGTAACAAACTCGTGCATAAATATATTTTTTTTATATATTTTTTTTTTTTTTTGGCGTTCTTTAAATATTTTAATTTATTTTATTGCATTTATGTGAAAATGATTTTCTATACTTAAATTTTTCATACTTTAATAATTTGAAATTTCGTTTATAATACAAAAATTTTAATTGAAATGACCAAGTAAAATACTAAAAAAAAATTAAGAAACAAAAGAACAAGTATTTTTATAATTAAAGTTTAAGAATGTTTATGTAATTTTATTAGCGAAATAAAATATAAATTAGAAAATTTTATATGCATATAATAATATCTTCTATATCTTATTATATTCTATATAAATATCTTATTGCTAAAAGGGACAGTATTATGTTTTTATTGCTTTCTTTTTACAAATGATGCACTTTTTTTTTTTTTTTATTACTTTAATTTTCTAAAAATAAAAACAAGGAATTAAAATTTTTAAATTCTTTGGCTACTTGCGTATAATTAGTGCAAAGACAACTAAAATTAAAACTAAAAAAACCAAAAACTATAATGAGAAATGTATTGTAAAAGTGGTTACAAGTTACATACACTTTTATTGAAGAAATGAGAACATGAAAAAAAAAATAACTTCAAAAGAATGAAAATAAATAAAATGAAATATATATATATATATATATATATATATATATATTATATTATATATATACAACAAATAAAAATTCATGTGTCATGTTTATTTTGTATATTTTGAATTTTCACGAAAATTAATGAAAAATTTATTGAGTGGGATAAACAAAAAAAAAATATATATATATATATATTTTCATATAACAGATACGATTTATATGAATAATATTTAAAAAATAAATAAAAATTTAAAATATTATTTATTTTTTTGTTTTTTTTTTTTTTTTGAAAGAATTCACATAAAATATTATACTGTTTTTAATCAAGTGTTTCGAATTTGGATCATCAAAAAAAATATTATAATAATATGATTTTCATTTTAATTAAAAATATTATTGGATATTTGCCTACGTTTTATTTCTTTTAAAGGTGTAAAAATATATTTTTTTTTTTTAAAATATAATATTTTAATCATACATTTTTGATTGTATATTATTAAATATTTTTTTGTAAGTTATTGGTGTGGATGAATAAATAAATTGAAATATATATCTGTAAATAATTATTTTAAATAAGAAATCGATTGATTTACCTAATGGGTAATTTATTAAAACTTTAAAAGAATTAATTCAAATAAACGATGTATGAGATATGCAGTTCTATTTATTTTTAAATGATATTCCAATAAAAATCATCAGACTTACAAAAGTTCAGCTAGATAATCAGGGTTACAGTTCAGAATGTAATTTGAATTAACAATGTATAAAGCAAAATCATCAAAAATAATTTACAATTAGGCTTTACAAAATATATATATATAATTGTTTTTAAAATCATAAAACCATAACAAATTACAAAATTGTACAGTCTTTCAAGTTCGAGACTTTATGAAAATATTTATTAATAATATAATAAAGACATATTATTATTTATTTGAATATAATATTAATCAATTATTTATTTATATTACTTATCATAAATAATAATGCAATATTATTAAAATTATCGTTTACTAAGCCCGGTATAGGTTAGGATACAAAGGCTTTATACCATTACTATTTATTATATTTATTTAATTATATCATACTATTATTATATTTTATCAAAAAGGGGAATGTTAATAATTAATAAAAAAAAATCGTTTATATTATTCTATAATAATGGCCTAAAACATTTTTGAATCTTAAATTAATAAAAAAAGCCTCGATTAGAAAATTTTAAATTTCACTTAATAAAAATTATAATAATAAATCTAAAAAAAGTTGAATTTATATATATAAGAGTATAATAATTCTTTTATTTATATATAATATAATTTAAATTGATAGATTTTTAAACAAAACTTTGAAAAATACAAGCTTCATCTAAGGACAACGTAAATTAACTTTATCTTATTTAATTAATTGTATGTTCCAGATTTGAATATTTAACATTACAGAATACGTTTATAATATAGATAATTTTAATCAATAATTTCCAATCTATAAGCCCAATAGATCAATTGAATCTACAATTGAATTAATTAATTTGTTCAATTCAAAAAACTTTAAATTAATATCAAATTTCATATTTTTTTCTAGAATATTTTTCTTTGTTTAAAAAATCTTATATAATTTTAAATAATTAAACAAAAAGTTTATCGCTCGAATATTTATTTTTTTTTTTTTTGAATATTATTAAATATTTTTTTTTCCTCTTGACTGTAGCACAAATTTTTGAATTCATTTAAAATACAAAAAAAAACAAAAAACTTTTATAAAATACTTTTAATTTTTTGCAAAAAAAAAAGAAAATATCTATTTATAAATTAAAAAAAAAAAAAACTCTAAATTCCAGGTAAAAATTATCAAGTGGATTTACGCGTTCAAAAAAAAAATTAAATTTAGTACACTTTAAAAAAAATTTTCACTATATTTTCCTATATTATTTTCCTTTTGTTTGGATTTGCTTTAATTATAATTAATTTTAATTAAAAAATTAAATAGTTCAAAGTTCTTTTAAATAAAATATTTTTGGTTTTTTTTTTTTTTTTTTTCAAAATATACCCACCTTAAATTAAAAAATATTAAGGAAAAATTTTCAAAATGAAAATTTTATGTTTCGTTAAAAAATAAAAAAAATTTAAATATAATTCGAATATATATTTTTTTATTTATTTAGTTTCGCACTTAAGATAACTAGAACTACCCGCTTCAGAACGAATACTAAATTTTGTTTCAGAAAATTATTTCTTCAATGGAAATATGAAAATCTCGCAGATCAGGGATTTTTCTTTTTTGACTTTTAAAATTTTATTTTTCTTTTTTTTTTTGTTAATTTTTATCGTATCTATTTCATAATATATACACACTTTTATACACATATTTTCTCTTTTTTAAATAAATTTTTTTTTTTAAATTGAATTGTATATACATATACTAAAGATATATTTATTATATACTATTTTATATTTTTAAATATATTTAACGTTTCTATTTTACTTATGTATATAAAAAAAAATTTGCGTATATTTCTTGGCATTTTAAATAAAATCATATTTGAATTATAGGATATATCGTTTTTATTACTAACTTTTGTTTCTCATTTTTGATTCTCAAATGTTCACCGTTTATCGTAAAATTAGACTTTAGATGATAAAACTTTAAATATATATATCAGTGATTTAAGCTGAGTGGTAAATATTGTGCTTTATACGAAGAAATAAACACCAAGCAGCAAACCTATCAAATTTAAATAGCTACGGATCAATCAGTTTATTCAGTTCATTAAGAATCTTGGAAACATTCCATTTGCAAACAAGTCTAAAGAATTCATAAAAAAAATTAAACATAACATGGGAAAACTTTCGATTCTGTTTGGCATGATCAGCAATATGACGTAAACAAATAAATTGCCTATTATTTTTTATTATTTTTTAATCTTAAGATTAGTTTTATGTTTTTGTTTATTTATTTAATATTTATTTATATATTTATTTATTTATTTAATATTTATTTATTTATTGAACGATTTGGCACAAGAGTCTGAACTGCGCAGACTAAAAGTCAATGTAAAGAAAACCAAAGCAATGAAAGTAAACTCACCTAATGTAAACAATTTGATGTTATATGATGAAGAAATATCTAATGTTACCAACTTTTGTTACCTTGGTAGCGTAATAACGCCTGAGGGAGGAGCAAAAGCAGATATGACCGCTAGAATAAATAAAGCTAAACAAGTGTTTGCACAACTTCGAAAAACCTGGAAGTCTGCAATCATCTCGAAGGAAACAAAAATTAAAATATTTAATTCAAACGTCAAATCTGTTCTGTTATACGGTTGCGAAACGTGGTTAGTAACGGAGGAACTTACCAGCAAAATTCAAAGCTTCGTTAACACCTGTCTCCGTCGAATTCTGAAAATATGGTGGCCAAACAGAATTAGAAACGAGGAATTACATGCCAGATGCAACCAAGTACCTATAGCAGAGGAGATTTTGACAAGAAAATGGAAATGGATTGGTCATACACTCAGAAAAGATCAGTCCGAAATCTGCAGGCAAGCGCTTGATTGGAACCCGCAAGGTGCAAGAAAACGCGGGCGTCCGAAAAACTCGTGGAAAAGAACAATTCACTCCGAAATTACCAAATCAAGAAAAACATGGGGTGAAATAAAAATGATCGCACAGAACCGCACTAAATGGAAGGATTTTGTTAAGGCTCTTTGCTCCACTAGGAGCTATAGAAATAAGTAGTAGTATTTATTTATTAATTTATTTAATTTTTTATTTATTTTTTTATTTTTTTAATACTTATTTATTTATTAATTAATTAATTAATTAATTAATGAATTTATTTATTTATTTATTTACTTATTTAATTATTTATTTATTTATTTATTTATTTTCTTAGTTATTGTCAATAATATATTTAATATTCGGGTGTGTTATCAAAAATTGTTAGATTTATAAAAACTCGAGTAATTTTATATTCTTCTAATAACTATTCACTAAAATTTTTATATACAGTGCTTGTACTCAATTGACTCAAATGTTAAAAAATAGATTAACTACTTAACATTTATAAGCTTATTAAGTAGCTAGATTTTTTGAAGTATATTATCAAGTATTAACTTTAAAAGACAAGTATTAAAATAATACTTAAATGTTAAAATACTTAAAAATTATCTATCATTTACTCAATTTATGGTTAATTTATTTAATGCTTATTAAATATGAGTAAATACCACAAAATACTTGTAAGTACTATAACTTATAGTGCTAATAAGTATTTAGTATATAAAACTTATGCATTATTAGAAACAAAGTTAAAAAAAAATCTTCTCAGTAAAATGGAAAAAAATGGTTATAATTAATTTTTATTATTAACGTACTGAAAATACAGGCATGTTTTTTCAGTAGGAAGCACAGGCCTGATTTACTACCAACTCATAAATTAATACTTGTTATAATAATATCATATTATAATGTTGAAATTACCTGTGTCATAAAAACTTTATATCTTTAATTAAAACTTTAATTAACTGGAAATCACTCCTGTTGAAATACAAAAAAATATTGTTCAGTTTTCCAAAATTTGTTGCTTTATGGTTCGGATGGACTCATGCTCTAAAACACATCTAAAACAAATCCAAATTAAACAAAACAAAATTTTTAAATTATTGTTAGATAAACCGTTCTTTTTTTCTACTGCAAGACTTCACTCTGTTTGAAATGTCAAAACAATAGAAGATATGATTACTATAAGAAAGTACTCATTCATTATTACGAGCAATGATTCTGAAAATCCTTTAATAAAAAATTTGTTCATTGAATCATTTTGATATATTCAAATTTTTTCCTTTCCTTATTCCTCATAAAGTTATAAGTTAATAAAGGTCGAAAGAGGTTTTCAGATCCTTTCCTCTTATTAAATTTGTATAATAATAACATTGTACCAATTGATGTATCAAATAAAAAATATTAAATTTTATATTTTAGATGATGGAACAAAGAAATAAGGAATTAAAGAAATTAATTTTTATTATAAATGAATATAAAACTTAAATTAAAAATCATTAAGCATTTGTATAAAACATGAAAAAAAATTAAAAAAAAATAAAAATTGTGAGTTTCAAAAATATTTATAAACAATTTTTCCCAAAACTTATTATTGTTGTTCTATATACATAGTGTTAATTTTTAAATATTTAAAAAAATGATAATCATCTATTAATTCAATCATTATTTTCATAATCAATATCATTATCAATCAAAGAAAGAAAAATATGTATATTGGACTTGTTCTAATAAGTGTAAAAAAGCGAGAGCGATTATTATTATATGTGACAATGATGGAAATAATAATAACTATCACTATTTTAATATATTAATACCTTGTGATTCCATTATCATTTTATTTATATTTTTTTTTTATTTTGTTTTTATATTTTCATTCAATTTATTTCTCTTGAATTAAAAATAAAAAAAAAAATTGAAAAAAATATTTATTTGTAAATGTTTTTCTTTTATATAAAATATAATACATAATCTTTTATATATAGACGAATATATGTATAATTTAAATATGAATATACGAATAATTACGTACAGATATTATTCATTTTGAATCATATACATTTTTAAATGGTTTTAAAAAATTTTGTCAACAAAATTTATTCAAAATGACTGTTAAATTACTTCTGTCTGATGACATGTTTTCCAATAAGATTTTTTTTTTCTATAATATTCTCTTAATTAAATTTTAATAATACTAAAAATAGTCTTAAAACCTACAGATTTATTTACAAATTTTATACAGTGAACAGTTTTTCTCTGGAGACACAAAATAAAATATATAATGATACAATTGTTCTATATTATAAAATAAAATCTAATATAATATTTGATACATAGGTGAAGATAGCTGTAACTATTGTGAATTGTTATAACACTGAAAACGTCAAACTTTGTAATAAAATAAAAGTGACATTTATATAACGTCTCAATTTAATTATTTTACAATTCTATTCACAATAATATTCTCTTGCATAAATAAAGGCCTCAGTGTTAACAATTACATTTATACATAATAATAAATAATTAATTAATAAATCTTAGTTATTATATAATTAAATAAATAAATAATAACCTCTTATCTTTAGTTTGCATACAAATTTAAAGAAAAAAGGACTCTTATCCATTTGAAAAATGTTTTAGTTTTAACATACACATGAAATTTCAATTAAAAATTTAAAATAATTGAATTGGATTAATGTTCTATACTAATTTTGATTCTATTTTCAAATTGTTTTATAATTTTCTGCAAAATTAAAAGATAAAAGAAAATTTTTGAGCAGATTCAGCACAATTTTCTCAAACAAAAAAGGTCAAAATCACATTCTGTAAATAAAATAAAAATCTACCCACAATTAATGTTTTAAAAAATTTTTGGATAAAATATTTTTTAAAAAAAAATATACAATTTATAAATACAAAAATTTGAAATTTTATTTTGGAATTATGAGTTCATATAATCAATTTATTATTTGACTTTCCTCCTTTTATTCTTGTACAAAAGTTCTTCGAAATAAGTTTAGGGTGTATACAGAAATTTCCATTACGATCGTGACGCTATAAAGCAGTGAATATCGAATAGTTGGTGCAAGGCCGTTCGTTCGTTTGTACAATATATAGTATATATATATATATATATAAAATCCATCGTTGCTATTTAAAAAAATTTTCTCAGTAGATTTTTTTAAGCGCTTTTTTTAAGTTGAACATGTGAGGCTAGAAAGCCTGTCTTTAGGTGCATGTAGGAACAGGAGGTCGGATATTATATTCGTGTTATTAGAATTGATCTTAATGAATTTCGACATGCAATTTAAACATGAAATAGTACTAGGACTGTTAATGACATTATTCATTCGCGCATCCCAGAGTTAACACAGTCTATTCTAACTTTTTAATTGTTGTTTACTAGAAACAAGAAAAAATAACAAAATTGTCGTCATCAAAGAATATGACGTCGGATTTATCATGTTCATTTTTATTTATACATATTTAATTTTATTTTTTAATGTAAATATTTATATTTTTGTATTAAAATATAGATGTTAATTTGTTATGATATCAAGCTAATATCTTATTAAATTTTAATTTTTTATTTGGCTTGTTTTATGGTTGAAATTGTTGATTGTTATATTGTGTAAATATTTTTTTATACAGATTTATGATTTCCTTTAATTTGTTTTATATAATTATGTATGTAATTATTATATTAAAAGAAAAATGCAAAATGAATGGTAAATTTAAACTATTCATACATATTAAATTAAAATTTAATTTATATTTAATATTTTATTTTGTTTAAAATAGCCGAAAATTGGTATAGTAAATTAATTCAATTTACGAGTGATGATTATATTTTATATAAATTTTTATATAAAGTTAATAATTATTAATTAATTTCCTGTAATTTGATGTTTACACATTTAAAACATTTTTGATAAAACTGAACTTTTATATCCATCTTAATGGTATTGGAATAAGGTATTCTCAAGCGTTTGAACCCTACTTCAAGCTAACCAGAAAGCATTGAAAATATATTGCTTTTTTACACAACATCCGCATATAAAAAATTTTATATAAAACCATAGTATTTAATATATTCCTAAAAAAAGAATTTAGCTTTTATTAAGATGGATTGCTATCTGACCAATGGCGTAGTGGTAAAGACGCCACCTTTCATGTGGAAGGTCTCGGGTTAAAACCCCGGTCAGATCATATCTAATAAAAAAATATCGTAAAATTGTATAATTATGTCGTAATAGTTTATATCGTAATATAAAATAAGATTTAATAAAAATATATAAATAATTCTTGTGTATGATTATAGATGGCGCACAAAGTTAACATTTGTGCATTCATATTTCATAACCTTATACAATAGCTACAGTCGAGTAATCAACGGCTTAGTGAATATTATGATTAAAGAAACTGAAGCCAAGTTTAAAATAAACTTGGTGAATGCCCTATACTCCTTAAAGGAGTGGAAATGGAATAAAAAAAAAAATATGGATTGCTAGCTTAAATTCTAAATAGTAGCAAATGTAGCATTAGTTTACTTTTAAAAAATCATTAACATTGTACATTCCTTTAAAAATGTGAAATTTGAAATGAAAAATTCGGCGAAAGTACAAAAGTGTCAGAGTCATAACCTCCTAGAGACTTGAATCAAAAAATAAGCCAAAAAATTGTTTCGGGGACTAATGACTTCATTAACTGAAATACTTAAAGAATTGATTATTTCCAAAATACAAGAGGTGTTGAAAATTGAGGTATCATTTTGATTTTGCCGCCATTTTTTTTCTACTTGGAATTTTTATACGAGGTTTCTTTAGGTATATTCTAAATACATTCCGGTTACAACGTGTTTTTGTTATTACAACATTTTTTAAAAATGGTAAAAGTTTTCAAGATGTAATTAGGAAATTTCGAACAAAATTTGGTAGAGAAAATGCTCCAACAAATCGTGCCATCAAGCTGATGGTTGATAAAGTTTTTTTAAATTGGATTTTTTTTTGTGGGGTTTTGTGAAATCGAAAGTGTACAGCAATAATGCCACAACAATTCAAGAGCTTAAAAACAACATTATCGAGCAGATTTCAACCATTGAGAACAGTTTATTGAACAACGTGAATTCAGAATTTTGGTAAAAGATTGGAAGCCTGCCAAAGTAGTAAGGGGGGGCCACTTGGTCGACATAATTTTTCATTATTAACCGGAACCTATTTGTAATAAATTAAAATAAAAATATATTTAATATACAAGGACTTTTGACTCTAAAACTTTTTCATATCGCCATTTCGAATAGTCCCATAATATTTTACATTAAACATGGAATATTACCCCAAAAGGCTTTTTAAATAGCGTCTTATTTCATGACGCCCAACAAATGTATTTTTAATTTTCTATATACAGTTCCCTAACACATACAATGTGTTAGTATTGTAACGTGATTAGTGAAGTTTACTTGAACTGTTCTAACGTCATATGACAGCGATTTACAATTTTATAATAAAGTAACAAATTATTTATTTTTATTTATATTATATTTATTTTTTAATTTGCATTATATATTTCGTCACAAATAAATATTATTTTTAACATAATTAATTGTAAAGAAAATTTATTAAACTTAATTTATTTATTTATAATTTTTTATTGTTTTTTTTAGAAATTATTTTTCTATTTTCTTCCGGCAGTTCGAGTACCATTTGAATTTAATACATAACCAAATTCATATGTTGTATTATCAGTTGTATCAAATAATTCTTGTGATTCTGATGCAAAACTTCTTTCACTAATTGTATTATTATATAAATCTGCACAACGTTCAAATGTTGTCAAAATATTTCTTGCTGGATAATGACTTCTTTGTGTTACAAAACAGTATGTTGCTTGGTTACATACTAAACCGCCACAATGTAATAAATTATCTAAAAAAAATTATTTTAAATTAGTAAAAAAAAATGAAAAATTAAACTATAATAAATAGACTTTAAAATTTAATTTAATTAATTAAAATGTTATTTTGTATAACATAAACTAACTGCTATCTCTGTATATTTTAATTCCGTTTAAATCAACTTCTTCGGTTAATGGAAACCATTGAGCCATCATTGAAGCTTCTTGTATAAAAACAGATACCACAATTAAAAATATTAAATAGTTATAAATAGCCATAATGTACAGTTGAATATATTTCTAGAATTGTATAGAGTAAAAATATATTAAAAATTCAAAATTCTACAAGTATAATGATATGTATATATTGTCATCTATTAAGCCTTTAAGAAATTTTTCGTTAATGAAAAATATAACCATGGCTTGTTTAGTTATTGAGCATATTTGGGTAATCACTAATAATATTTCCAACATTTTTTAAATATTAATATATTGTTTTTAAAATAAAATAAATTGGTTGGATCTGAAATCTCGGTTTAGTAAATCTCGTTTTTAGAAAATCTCGTTTTAAAAAATCTCGTTTTAGAAAATCTCGTTTAGAAATTCTCGTTTTAGAAAATCTCGCTTAGGAAATCCCTTTTTTTTATATGCTGGAAAAAGCTGATAATTGTGGTTTTGTATTCAACTCAAAAATCCTTAAAAACCAGAATTTTCAATTAAAAAAACAGATTTTCTTAAAAAGCGAGATTTTTCAATAAAAAACGAGATTTCCTAAGACAAAATTTTCTAAAAACGAGATTTAAAAAAAAAGTTAACTTACTAAACTGAGATTATGGAACGCTTCCAAAATAAATATAGAAAAATTTGCGTTTTCTAACAAATTTAAAATGTTTTGTAAAAACTAAATGCGATTTCTTACTAAAGCCATCAATTTAGAGCTATTGCTTTAATAAATATCCTAAGGCACCAGTTAAAATAGAATGCTACTTTATAATAATAATCTAATTAACACCAAATAATAATAATTTAATTAATTAACACCAAATTAATTTTTCGCATATTCTAAAAAACAATACCAGGGGCTTATTTTACCAAAATTAAAAAATATATAACTCTTACATTTTTTAAAAAATTTTTAAAAATTATATGTAAATTTTTGATAATAATTACAAATTTATAAAAAAAATTTTGCAATTTGTAGAATTGTAAATTTGGTGAAATAGGCTCCACTGATCACTTAATTAATATCTAATTAATAAAAACACATTAGCAACTAATATTTTTAATTTTTTACAAATGATTTTTTATAAATTTACACTCCCAAAAGGGTTAATATCAAAAAATATCAATAAAATTAATTTAAAAATTAATATTAATTATTAAATTAATTATAAGTTTATATTTGCTTATTTACAATATAATAATATTTATTTTATTTTATTAGAATAAAATTTTATTTTATTGAACTTGTGATTATTTTTTTCTATAAATGTTCTAATTTTATATTTGACTTTGACCTAATTTTATAAATTAAATGTTGAGACATTTTGTTGGTTTTTTTTATTATTAGTATTGTATGGTTTGATGGCATACCAATCTGGACGAACTTCACTAGTTTTAAAATTTTGTTTAATTACCTTTTAATTAATTTAATTTTTTTTTTAATTAATTTTAATTCGATTTAATTAATAAATTATTTAAAAATTTTTTTTTAAAATATCTTAATTTTATTTAAATCACATATGTATAATAAATTTTAAATCTGCCGCATGGAAATTATTACTGATATTCTGAGAAAAAACAAAAGTTTTTTTTGATAATTATTGTGATTATCAGTTTTGCTCTACATTAAAGAGTTACAAAGTTTATATTAAATTTAAATTGCCTTAAAATACAAGAAAAACAAAAATAATTAATAATTTCATTGATTAGTATATAAAAATTAGCTAAAGCATTTAATTCAGCGATTAAATTTTAATTTTTATTATGCATTTGTATAAGTTATTTATAGTACTATTCTACTAGGTTGGATGCTATTTTTTACTAGATAAATCTATTCATGGGATTCTAATGGATTTGATATTATTTTACTGGATAATACTATTCATGGGGTTATACTGGAATCTACTTTTACAATTTTATATATATTTTATACTTTTGTATAAATTACATGTAATACTATTCAACTGGATTCTATTGTACTACATAATACTATACATGAGATTCCCCTGGATTCTACTTCCAATATTTCTAAATATATTCCATAGTTTTTTTAAAAGTTGTGTGGAATACTATTCTACTGGATCCTCTTCTACTAGATTCATGTGATTCTATGGATGGATTCTAATTACATCAATCTATACATATCCTATGATTTGTATAAGTTATTAATAAGTTCAATAAGTTATATTAATGGGATTCTATTGGATTATTCATACACAATTCTATTTATATATATATATATATTTTATAAATTTATATAAATTATATGTAATACAATCCTACTGGATTATTTTGATAAAATGATACCGAAAAAAATTTAATAGAATTTATAATATAAGTGATCAAAAGGAGGCAATTATTTTCAAATAAATTTCAGCCTAACTTTATGCAAATCTATCTATAACATTATCTATACAAAATTATAATCAGTTTCGCTTTAAAACAGACAGAAACTTATTTGAAATTTAATAACATTTTTTCTCATCTTTTTTTGAAGATCAAAAGAATATTGATTAAGTATTTATTTTTGTAAAAGTTGATAAGGAATTTTGGAAACTTTATTTTGTTTTTAAAAATAAAAAAAAAATAATATACGATCTTTGTCTAAAATATTTAAATTTTGATTACTTATAGAAGGCGTAGTAATTTTATATACAATTTGTGAGTTCAGAGAAAAATTTTCAATGATTTTTAAAAACTCTACATATTTTTTGAGAAGATTTGATAACCAGCTACTTGAATTTTTCAATACTTAATCTAGAGTAACATATTAAATCATTAAATTTGTTTGGTTACTCGCTAGTCAAACTTTATATTCAGTTGATTTTCTTTGATTAGATGCACACATAAATACAATATTTATTTTTTAAATGCTATATAAAACGAGAAGGAGTGTAAAGAGTAGGCTGTGCCAACTCTGGGATACTTGTATGACCGAATTTTTTTTATTTTATTTATATTTAATTATACTCTATAGGTGATCACCAAGAGGATTTCTGAAGTATAGTTACTTTTAGTCAATTTCCTTTTGGGTTTACGGAACTCAAGCCCACGCACACATTATCTCCAAATGTGTTTCCCAGTACTTATGATTAAGAAAGAAGTCAACTTATTCCTTCTGGGAAACTTATTCAACTCTTGATAAATATTGATGTCCCCTCTCAGCCTTTGATACTACGCAAGCAGGTTGGATGTTTATCTCATCATTTTGGCTAGGAAGGGAGGTTTCTTTTGTGAAAAGGAATCTCAGACTACCGTTGAGTTTAGTATTCCAGATAGACTTTAGAAGGATTTGGTATTACAGGTACATTTCCTATTGCATATGCCTACCCAATATGTTTATTGCTAGCTGAAATTGTTGCCCTTATAGGTCGCAAGACTTTTAATCAATTTAGCTTAGCTTTTATAAGTTTTTTTCTTAAGGAAAAATTTTTCATATTGATACTTATTTTCAAAAAAAAATTCTAAAATATTAAATAATTATTTAAATACTTTGAATGATTACTATACTAGTTGGAAGCTTAAAATAAGTGTAAGTAAAACTGAGCTTATTAATATCATAGGGGTCAAAGCTGTTTCCCCATCTTTGGTAAAGCGGTTAAAATTAAAACAAAAAATCGTTTTAAATAATATTGTGATCTTACCCAGTAAGCAATTTAAGTATTTAGGTGTTATTTTTTCCTCAAATTTCAAATTTATTTCCCATATTAATAAAATTATATATAAAGTTAACTCCGCTTCTTTTCAAATCTCTAAAGTAATGTTTAGTCAGTTTTTGGAACCTAAATTTCGTTTGTTTATTTATAAAGTCTATATTCGGTCTATTATTCAACACGCTTCTATGGTGTGGCTTAATCCTACTTTAGTTTCAGCTCATCAAGTTGAGAGATTACGCTTACTTGAAAGAAAGATAATTCGTCGTGCTGGAGGCTTTCATAGACAGCGTGGCTCTTACTTATATATTAATAATAGTCTACTATATGAACAATCTGGAATCAATAGAATCGATAGATTCTTAACTAAAATTAATCTTAAATTTTTCGCTAATTGTTTTAATCACGAAAATCGTTTTATTCGTGGCTTGATCGAACCTTTTTCTGAAAACGTTAAATATTTTTCGCCTTCATTTATATTTCACTTGTCTAATAATAATTCACTGTTTTCTGATGGTGAACTTTTGTTATACCACCATGGTAGTCACAATCCTGACTTGCTGGTTTACAACACTAACCAGTGATCATTAGTATGTAAGTTAGTTTTAGTTTTGTTGTTGTTTTTTTCTATTTCATTACATGTTTTTTTATTATTTTTTTCATTAATTTCATTACTAATATTGTTGATAATTGTTTGTAATTTTTTTTTTTTAATTCTGATTTGTTGTAAGCTCGCTTTAGGGTATAACATGAATTTTGATTTAGTGTTAAGTTTTTGTTCTTCTTATTTGTTAAATTAAAAAAGAACTATAAATTAAAAAAAAAAAAAAAAAAAATAAAACAAAATATAAATTTATGCAATTAAAATTTTAAATTATTCTTTATTGAACTCTTTAATTAATTTTTAATAAAAGTAAATTAAATTATATTATCACTTTTTTCAATTAACTTTTATTTAAAAAAAGCCCTAATTCAACTGCGAGATCAATTAAAAGAAACATAAAATAGATAAATAGGACAACATTTTAAAAAATTTTAAAAACTTATAACAATTCGTAGATACTAGATACAATTAAATTCCTTATTAATAAAAAACAAAGTTTACATATCACAATTTACATAAATATATTTATGTTTTAATACTCTGATATGTTGAATTAGTGTTTCCAAGAGGATAACCAGTATAGGCTCCTTGTAAAGCTTTATAAATTGCTTGCCTTACTTGTTCGGCTGCTTGTTTTTGATATGCTGGTCCATAATATATTTCAGCATCCGAAGTTTCTGAAGATTTACTTGATATCTCTTTTATTACATTTAAATTACTATCAAGGCATTTTTCATTTACATCCGAACCATTTTTAGTTATTTCACAATTAACAGCACCAGTGCATATTAAACTTCCACAATTGAGTTTATCTCCTATTTTACAAATAAACGAATATTTTAATAACGAATGTTTTACGAAAAAAAAAAATTATAAACGAAACAAATACCAAATTTAAATTTATTTTAAAATTTGACTTACCTTCTTGGCTTACACTAAATCCATTTGAAATAATTCTACCACCTGTTGAAAATACTTTAGATACTGCACCAACTTTATAATGTGCCAAAGCCAAAAATAGTAATGCAAATTTTAAATATCTCATCATTTTGAATACTAAAATTAATATTAAAAAATTATTTTAATAATTTAAAAAAATAAAGTCAACTTAATTAAACGAGGAAAAAAAAATATAGCAGCCCTTATTAACTATTAGATACCCACTTGAATACATTATAACATTTATAATAAGCAATCGGCTTATTCGGTCATAAAGTTGCTGATCGAGGCTCAATTATTTGTTTTTTTAAAATAAATAATAATTTGGACACGACAATCGCTCAATCGAATTTCAAGCGCTCTACGATATTATTTTATAATAATCCACCGTTTAAGTCATTGTGCAATAATATCATATTTTTGTTTATTACATTCTTAGTCTGTAATAGGTATATATGACAGTTATCATTTATCAATGTATTGAAATATATACAAAAAGTAGTACGATCAAAAACAATATAGAAATTCTATAAAATTGTTATAATACATTTTCTGAATTTCAGGGCTTTCGTTCTTTGAGGAATAATGCAGACGGACATGCAAACGAACATATGTAAATTTAAATTAAAATATTTATCGACCGAATATACACTTGATAAAATATATGTACTTTTCCTATAGGACAAAAACATCGATCAATTAATTCAAATAGTATCTATATAACTATTTTAAAAATCATATATATTAATATTTTATGACATGTATTATTTAAATTTAAATCCAAATTAAATGTGAGTTTTTAACACAAAAAGCGCTATAGTTTAGCGCTCCATGAATTTTACAGCTTACAATTGACGTTTATTTGTTTACATTTTATTTGAAATATAATTAATACAAAATTTTGTAACCATTTTTGAAAGTGAAAATTATAAAATATTAAAATAAAAGATAAAAAAAATAATATTAAAACAATAAATACGAATTTGATTATGAATGATTTGGTTTTAAATAAAAATTTAATGGATATAGAAATTGAATTACTGCATTGTCTTGCAGGCCTTTGAAAACCTCTATTGTAATACAAGTGCCTTGAAAAGTTTAAAATAAAATAAAAAATATACGAATATGTCACAAAGATGTTAAATGTCATTTAATTTTCCTGCCAATCATTCAGTACAACCATAGGGGTTTTTTTTTTTATATCTGAGCAGAGCATGAACTGTCAAAAAAAATAATCTCAGAGCTTGTGGTTCGTGTTTTTTTTTAAATCCGAGCGCACTCAGAGGGTGCTCATTGGAAATATATTGAGCACGGCACGGCTGAGCAAAATAAAATACAAAGACATTTTGACGTTTGTTTAAAATTTACTTGTAAAATAAATGTCAAAATGTTTAGTTTATTTTAAGTTTTCCTTTTTTAATTTAATTTAATTTTTTGAAAATTTAAAACGTAACTAAATTAAAATTGACAGTTTTTTCAAATCGTGTTTCTGAGATTATATTCAGAGCATGCTCAGATGTTCTGATTTAAAAAAAAACGCCCCATGTAATGCAAAGTGGCATATCGTTGCAATTCAATATAGCGATACGTTCGCCTGAACGCGTTAAATGACAATCTTATATATGAAGCAATATATGTATGTATGTATATAATAGAATAATAAATTTAAATATTAAAAAAAATTCCAAAAGAAATAAATATTTACATTACATAAAATCAAAATAGATAAATATTATAATTAATCACTTAATAATTTCTTCCCATATTTAAGTCTAATTAAATAAATCTATTATAAAAAATTTTCTTTATCAATTATTTTTAATTTTCGCACTACACGAGAAGTCTATAACCAAATATTATCTCTTTATATAAAATTAAAAAAATAATATTTTTTAGCTTATTTTTTTCAAATATTGATAATCAACTTTTTCTTGTTTTTACCATAATAAGACATTGTTAAAATAATAAAAAAATATTATAAGTATTAATATTAAACTTTAAAAATCCGATTTATTCTAAATTCTTATCTAAATAACAAACTTTTTAAATGCTTTTCAAAATACACTTTGAAAATTAATTTTTTTAAAACAAATATAATAAAAATTTCTATAACTTACAAAAATAATTTTATTTACTGAAATTTCAATATAAATTTAATTATAACTTAAGTATAAGCAGACTCAATTGACAATGATTTTAAACTGTATAACACAATAGATCAAACATCACATTTTATACTACCAAAACTGGTTATCAATAAATTGTATTTTTTTTTTAAATAACTTATTTGATATTTTGCTGATATTAGTCTATCTGTCAGTATTTTTTTTTATTTTCAAACTTCTTAACAATTTCGCAATTGTTAATTTTTACGTTGAATTTTATGATTAATTACGTGAGCTTTAAATGATTATTTTTTTGTGCATAGGTCAATACTAAAAGGGGATTTTTAAATGAAACAATTTTTTTTGTTTTTTTTTTTAAGGAAAGGGGAATTTTAAATAATTTCTATTTAAATTTATAAGCACAACTTAAATTTTTCAATATTTCTTTATGATTTAAATAAAATTTGTTTCAACTTAATCAACTTAATTAAGAGTTCAAATCATTTTCAAGTTTTGTCTCACTTTTTTTCTCAAAGCGAGGTTTTCTTTCGACCCATTGTTTGAGAATTGAGATTAAACCGAGTTTCTGCTACCTGAAAATTTCTGTAAAAGAATGTGGAAAATTTCTTAAAGTTTTAAAATTTTGATAATATATTTTCGGGATACAGTCGAACAAATTTATGAACCCGATTGCTTTAAAAATTAATAAGCTATGACTTTGAAACATGTGTTTGTAATTATTAAAAATTTTTTAAGTGCTTATCGGTCATCACATATTTTCTTATCAATAACTTATATTTTTATATTTTAAAACAGCCTTTTTTTCATAATATTTAAAAAAAAAAACAAGATTTTCGAAAAACAAGATTTTAAAAAAAATAAAATTTTTGAAAAACAAGATTTTAAAAATGAAAGGTTTTTAATAAACGAAATTTAAAAAAATAAGGTTTTTGAAAAACGAGGTTTTTTCCTAATATTTAAAAAAAACAAGATTTTCGAAAAACCAGATTTCAACAAAACAAGATTTTTGAAAAACGAGATTTTAAAATAAAGAAGATTTTTTAAAAACGAGATTTTGAAAAGCAAGATTTCTTTGGTAACCTATTAATCATTACTAAAACATCATTATAAGTATAAAAAATATTCTATAATTCAAATTGACTATACGGCTTGTGAAAGAACCTTAGACCATTTTTTAATAAAACCAAATTAAATTTTGTATTAATAAATATTAAAATTATTTTTTATTAACCTTTATTTTTTTAACATAATTGTTTATTTCAATGTTAAGTTTTCTTAACTTTAAATTAATTGAATTATACTTTGCTCTTTTTGGTTAATTTTGATTTGAAATAAAGCTTTAACCCAACTGCGACACCAACAATATGCATAATATTGTTAAAAATGACATCACCTAAAATATTTCGAAAAATTTTATATTCATCATAATCAGAAGTCTGCCTGATAATATTAAAAATTAAAGTTTCCTTACATTTTTATGCGTTGCAATACTTTTCAACGGACCATTATTATTTCCATAGAATATTGCACTGTTTTGATTAGCCGCATTATTCGTAAAGGGAAAACCAGAAAAAGCATTTTCAAAAGCACTATTAATTTCTGAATTCACATTATCAGTTATCAGTTTAACTTGTTCTTCTGCTTGTTTTTGGTATGCTGGTCCAAAATATAATTCAACGTCTGAACGGCTTGAAGACGTAAATGACGTCTGATCTATTACATTTAAATTATAATCAGTACATTTTTGTTTAACATTAAAACCATTTTGAGTTATTTCACAATTAACTGCACCAGTGCATGTTAAACTTCCGCAATATAGTGTATTTCCTATTTCAAAAAAAAAAAAAAATATACGTTTTTAACAATATTAATACTATAAAATAATGTTTTATCATACTTTAATATAAAAATTGTAGGAGAGTAGAAAAACAAAATTCAAAAATTGTTAATTTAAATTTGTGCTAAATATTTGCTTACCTCCTTGGCTTATACTATATCCATTCGCATTAAGAATACCACCACCTGCTGAATATAGTCTTGATACAGCACTAACCTTATGCTGTATCAAAATCAATAAAACCGTAACAAATAAGCACCTTAACATTTTTAACACTGGAATTAAAATATTATAGTATAGTTAATAATATAATAAATTTTAAAATATATAAAATCATCTTAAATTAATTATTTAAATAAATAAAAAATTTAAATCAATTGTGTAAATAATTTTACTCTATTTTTACCAAAATCATATATTTTATTTAATGCAATGACAGGTTTCTTAAAATATAATTAAAAAATTTTATATTTTCATATAATTCACTAAAATTTATTAATAATTTATACATATAAGTTAAATATATTTATTGTGTTAATAAAATACTATAATTTCTACCCTAGGGGAATAATTTAGAATAAAACATATGCCTATATTTAAGCAGTATATCAAATACATTTCAATAATGATTTTTAAATCTTCTATAGGAATTTTCTATTACAAAAATAAACACTTGAAACTTATAACTATAGAGAAGCATTGAAATTGGTTTGAGGTACGCCAGCCTATATGTCGAGGAATTATACTCCTAATTCGGTTGTGTGCTTTATATACTACAGAAATTGGATCTCTTGGAAAAAATTGGTGTTTTAATTTATTAAAGTTATATTGTTATTGTTGTTTGTTATAGAGCATGTATATATGATAGCATGTATATATTTGGTCACCAAGGAGATTTGTTAAAGAAAAAATTTATTTTAAATATTTTTTTTTCAACTAAATTTTTCATAACCTGTAAGCGGATCGAACCCGCACACTTTTGGTTAGTAAGCTAAATGCTTAAAACCCACCGAATCCCCTCAAGTTATGTTAATTTTAGTTTTTTTTTTCGAAAATATAATTAAATTTAATCAAATTATATGAATCCTCGATAAATCGAGTACCAGCACTGATCAAGGACTCGATTAACTCTCATTTAATCGAGTATAAAAACTGGAGAAACTTGAAATGAAAAAAGGAAACTACTCGGTTTTTTATTTACTTCATATATACTTTCACTCAAATCAAACACTCAATAATAAATAAAATATTAAAAATTGTAGTTTCTATTCATATATACTACTTATTTAACTAATTTATTTTCTAATCAATTTATTAAAAAACTAATTTATTTTTTAATTAAATAAATTAAACATGTATTTAGTAAATGATTAAAAATAATTAACACCTTTTACAATTTTACACCTCTAATAAAATAATATAGCATATAAAATTAAAAAAAAAAATTTAAAAAACTTCAATTTTTATTAAACAAATTAAATAACTATAAGCTCCTTATCAAATAATAATTTCTTTTGATAAGTGATTGTTTTTTACTAATCATAACTTTATTGAATTATTATTAAATAAAATTGTTGTGTTATAAAATAAAATAAAACTTATTAAAAAACTTATGAATTAATTGTTTTAATAAGAAGTAGTTGGTGCAATATGAAGCCCGGACTTCAGATATTTAAAAAACAAAAAAAATTGTATTAATTATATTTTAGTATTTGATACATTACTTAATAATTTTTAATTTTATTTATAATTTAAAAAAAGTTTTTTAACTCTTTGCTAAACACAATTATTTAATTCGTATTTTTTTTACAAAAAATTGTTCTCACTTTTTATTTATTTAAACTTAGGGTCTTTACACTTCGAGTAGGTATTCAATAATTATTTTAATCGTTATATTTTGAAAAATTAAAATAAAAACAAACAATTGCTCATTTTTAAATTTTGGTAAACAACACTATCTTGTTTTTACCATAATAAGATTTTTTCAAAACAATAAACAATATACGTATAAACTTGTATCTACATATTAAATATTGGAATATTTTTAATATATTTATCCTTCTGTAACCTTTAGATATTTTATATATCGATTAAAACTTATCAAATTATTCAAATTATTCATATATTTTTATTTTATAAGAGTTTTTATAAATAACTTACACTTCAAACTCAATATTTTTTCAAAATATATAATTTAATAAAACTCAAATATCTCGTAAAATAAAACTTAAGTGTAAGCACCCACAACTAACAATGATTACAAACTGTAATATAATGCGACATTTCAATTAATGACACATCACACTTATATCAACAAAAAAAATTTTAATTAGTAACTTATTTAATATTAGTTTCAATTTTTTATTTGCTATCAACATTAAATTATTTGGTCGTCTATCTGTTAGTTTGTTTAAAGAAAATTCATTAATTGGGTTTTATTTCAGTTGTAAGTATTTTTAAATTACTTAGGGTAAGGGCCCAACGTCAATTAAAACGTACGAAGCTCAATTATTATATGCCGGAACGTCAAAATTTAATTTATCAATAAGAATCTATATTTATGCACAAAAATCATTTTTATTTTCAAAACTTACGTCGTACGACATAAATATACGATTCGTCAATGTATATCTCGAAGTTGATACGCGTGTACATTATCTTTCAAAAAATCTATTATTTTAATATTTTAATTAAAGTTTTTATACGCTTTAATAATTTTTAAATTTTAAAAATCTGACGTACAGTACGTCGCGTATTTCAGTTGCTCTAATATAATTTATGTATTCAAAACTAATTTGACAGAAATTATATGACGTACGCATTGATTTAAGTTGGGTTATTAAAACTTAAAAATATTTTCCAATTCTTAAAAATTGTATACTGCTGAATTAAAATTTTTGATTAGAGTTGCCATATTAAAATTAAACTTAACAAAGTTTGAATTCAGAATTAATACTTTTAATTAAAGAAAAAAAATTTCTGTTAAAAAAAAGAGCTTGTTACAAAATATTAATTTGTTAAATAACTTCATTAAATTTTTATAGCATTATTTTTGTTCTAGTTGTTAAAGCATATCTGTAACTAGTTTGACTAAATAATAAACAATATTTAAAATATTTACATATATGTATATATATGCTTTTATAATACTATGTTATATATGTAAACATTTATTAACTTAAAGTTATTCAGAAAAATTTAGAATTTTTGTATACTCGTATATATTTGTGGTTTAAAAAATTGATGTCGTGCACTCTAATAAAGAAAAATTTAAAATTTAAAATGAATAATTAAAAAATTTTTAAAATTGTTCTATTAATATTTTTATACTCTACTAAAAATAGACTGTAATTTCCATATTAATATATTTTAAATATACTTATATATAAATTTTTAAGTAGAGTATATATAAAATGCATAATTTAATTTTACGTGAAAACTCAAATTAAAATATACTTAACTTTTAAAAAAAACTACTAAATTTTTTATGAATTAATCCCAATTAATTAGCGACCCTAAATTAATAGAGGCAGATGATTGTATATGCTTACCTTTATTCCATTACTTATTTTAATTATAATATATTTGTTATATATTAAACCATTTTCCAAACTAAGAAAAGATTTCAATAGGAGTTCTGCATATAATACAAGTTATTAATACAATTTTTTAATAATATTTTATATATTAATATACATTACAAAAGTATTTTATAATCTAATATATATTATGTGATAATTAATAAAATAAATATTAGCTATACTATTAAAAATTATATATATTTTTTTTTAAATGCTAACTGTTAGGCTAATAAGCCTATTTATGCCAAACGTACATGTTGGAACAGGTGGGACTTGTTATATTCTTATAATTAGAATTGATCTTAATGAATTACACATACAATTTAAACATGAGATATTGCTATGTTTAATAACATGTAGTTTTAGATCTTCAATGATACAATTCTATTTGTTATATATTTTTAATAATTTCTAATATTAGATTACAAGAATTATATCTGTGACTTATATTAATAAATTAAATTATTTGTTTATAATTTGTATGTGATTATATTAATGTATGTTTTTTATTAAAGATATATAATTATTAATTATTAGTTATGCCATTAATTTGAAACCGCAATGACGAATGGTAGCTGAGTCGATTTCGAAAACTAGATAAAAGATTTTTTTCCACTTTTACCCAGAAATCAGAATCAAATAGGGACCGTCGTCACTCCAATCATTTTGCCACCGCCCTATTGATTATATTCTTGTGATTAATTATTAAAATTATAATTAAATAATAAATATTTCAATTTATAATAGTTGCAGCATTTGAAGATTAGATTAAGATTAAATTATTAATTAGTATTAAGACTAAATTTTATAGTGTTAATAATATATTTAAGTTTTTATTCATTGTTAGCACCAAGTCTGCAAATTTCGATGTTTATTTTTAAATTTTCAAACTTTAATATAATAATTTCAATTTTTACAATATTTATTATAAAAATTCTAATTATATAATCAAATATTCGATGGAAAACAATTATATTTTAATTGTAAGCTACTTTGCAGTGTAAGCTATTTTAAATTTTTTAATTTAATTGAACAATTTAAAAAAAAAAATCCGTTAATTAATATTTAAATTATTCTTTACTCAAACTTATCATTTAATTAAAATTTGATTGTATATAAATTAGATTTTACATTTTATCTACATTTTGATTAAAACAAGCTAATGCAAAACCAAAAGCAATTAGAGTAAATAAAAAATTACAATAGATGATGCTGCATGTAAAATTAAAAAAATATATAAAATAAATTTAATTTAAAAGTTTACTAACGATTTTACATTTTGCACTATTTTCTATTTTAAAATATTTATAAGATCAATTATTTATTTTTGTTCTTGTTTTATAGATTTTTAGAATCTGGTCCAAAATATATTCAAAATCTGATCCAGGTAAAGTAAATGATTTCGATAATAAGTTTTATGACAAGTCCTCGGACCCGTGGAGCAAACTGGCTGGACTAAAATAGAGATGACGACTATTGCATAAAAACGAATTTGTGAAAATTTCAAAACCCTAGCTCATTTATTTTTGGAGTTATCGTGGGGACGAACAGGCGGACGGACGTACATAGCTAGATAGATTTTCTTTTCAATTCTGATTCGATCCGTACCTTTGAGTCTATATCTACCCCTCCTCCTTCTTTGCGCCACAAACGTAATGGCAAATTTAGTATACCCTTTTGACCTACAGTTATTAACGTTGGTTATTGTTTTAATATATTGTTAGAAAAGTTCAAATACATAAGTAATTAGTTACACGTATACGAACACTACCTTGAGAAATATTAAAAAGAAAAAAGGTTATATGAACCATATAATATCGTACACATATACAGGATGTCCGAAACTCAAAAGTCACGAAGAGCGGAAGTGATAGAGTTCATAACGAATGAGGGTCTATTTCTAATGGTTTCCGAGATAATGACCTTCAAAGTAATTTCGTTAGCTTTTTAAAGGAATAACAATATATTTGCCTCTATGTACAATATATAGAATATTTGTTAACTAAATCAGGTTATAGACTTTCTTAATCATAAACTTTATATTATCTCTCATAGTTAAATAGTTAATAAGGACTTTAATCTGGAAAATATTGATATATTTCCATTGATTTTTTTTAATTAGTGTAATTTTTGACTGTTATTAAAACCGTTATTAATGTACCAATTTTAGATCATTTTTAAAATTCTCTATTACTCAGCTTCAATTAAAGTACTCACATTTTTCTCACGTACTCACATCTGTTTTTGAGCTTAAACATTTATGTGGTATTTGATTACTTCAAAGTAATTAAAAGTAATTACAAAACTATAAATCAATTTAATATAGTGATAATTACTTTAATTTTCTTAGTACCATACAAGTACCAAGAATGAAGAAATTTTACTGGTACTCAGCCAGTACTAAGTATCAGTTAAATGTTAAACGTATACTTATATCTTTTCTTCAGTACTGATTTACTAATTACTTTACAAGTCCTGTAATTTACAGACATTTTAATTATACAATATTTTTTTTAATTTCAATATTTATTTGAACATAATTTTAACATTTACTTGTATTTAACAAAATTTAAAAAAAAAGATTTTCAATTTAAAATCATTAAAAACACAAATCAACATTTGAAATTTTTTTTTTGTAAATTTAAACTTTACTTATTTTTTTATATGTTAATTCAATTCTACTGGATATTGTACTCTTGCTAAACTGTGGTTCAATTAATTCCATTTCATTTAAGATATTATCGAATTCACTTATACACATGTAAACAACTTTGACATTTTTATTCGAAATTGAATTTTTTGTTATTAAACATTTTTCAGCTTCAATTGGACATCTTAATAAATCGCATTGTATAAAATCTATGTACATATATATATAAAAGAAAAGAATATATGTATAGGTATAAATTATAATTAGTAAAAGAAAATCAGTAATTACCACCCAATTTTGTTATTGTTAATTGTTTACCATTTGACCAATAATAATTCGTTTTTGATGTTATTAAAACATTTTCAATATTTGCAATTTTCGAATAAATTTGATATTCGACTGTTGCATTATTATTTTTAAATATTAAATTTTTGTTATTTTTTTGATTATCATCATGTTCATTTAATTTTGTTATTATTTCAATATCTTTATTATAATCATCTTCTAAATATTTTTTTGTATTTATTGGTAAATTATTTGAATTGGATATTAAATAATTCAATATAATAAAAATAATGATACGTTTATTTAAAATCATTTTATTTTTTTTTTTTACTTGAATTTGTAAAAGTACTTGTTTTAAAATTTTCAAAATTATAACTTTTGTTTGATCGATAAATCAAATTGTAGGAATTTTTTTTTTATATAATTTAGTAAAGTAGCGCCATCTATTGGAAAATAGGATAAGTATTATATAATTTAAGTTTTAAAAAAAAAAAGCATTAGTTTCTTTCAAAAATGTGTATAAGAAAAAATTTAATGAAGCTTTTTATGTTCCCGTATTAACGTATGTTTAAAGGGCATTCGAAATTTGCTATAAGATTTGTAACGCTGTAAGATAGAAGGTAGATATAGACTCTTTTGAGTAGATCGAATCAGAATTGCAAAGTAAATTGATCTAACCATGTGCGTGTGTCCGACCGTTAAACCGTATATAACTCAAATATTAAAAGAGCAAGAGTCGTTATCACTTTGAAATCCATTTAGTTTGCCTAACGGATTCGAGTAGCTCCCATATTTTGTTTTCTTGCTTCTTCTTGAATTTGTTTTACATATTCTTTATTAATATTGGTTTCAGTATCAATAATAAGACCTTGTGGATTATTTGTCTCATAAACGTATTGATCAAGAATATAGCCATAATTATCGGTGCATTGTTCATATATTATTAAAATATTGATATTATTTTCAGAATTTTTAGTTACAACTCTGCAATTGTCTGTATTTTTGGGACATATTATATTTCCGCAATTGAAGGTGTAATCTAATGAGCAAAATGAATTATTAATTTTAATTTATTAATGTTATTTTAATGAAAAATTTTTTAACCTGAACCTCCTCTATGTATAATACTGATACCATTACTACTATATATTGAAACACCATTAGTGTTGCTGAAAATAGAAGCCCCGAAAGCAGCATTAAATGAAATTGCAATAGCCAATGTAATTACAGGAAAATGCATTTTATTTTCTGTATAAGTTTGAAATAAAAATATGAATGAGTTGTTTATTAAAATATATATAAATTACAAATTTAAAATTATTTAAATTGACTTTTAAGACGCTTAAATACATCAAAGTTTTTCGATTGATTCATTACGATTTAATTTTTTATAATTTGAAATCACTTTGAAATCCATTTAGTTTGCCTAACAAAATCGAGTTCCCGAGCTCCCATACAACTTCTTATTTCATATGAAAATAACTCTATATTCAATAAAGCTGGGGTATCTGAAATTTTTCCTAAAGTAGTTTAGTTTCATGGCCAAAGTTTGTGCAAAATTTGGTTGATCTAGTGCAGTGGGTTCGAGTAGCTGCTATTCAACTTATTTTTTAGTATTTAATAATAACTTAATTTTGTCCAAAATATAGATGGTGTAGTGTAAAAGGTTCGAAAAGTTGATATATACAACTTTTATGCATAACTCAAAGCCAGTAAAATTGTGTATTTGAAATTTTATAATTAGGATAAAAAATTAAATTTTCATATTATTTAAATATATTAAATATACAATATGCTTCATCTATTTGTGTACCATAAAAGCCCTTTTATGCACATTTTGAAAAATTTTTGGAAAAAGAATCCTATTAGATAAGAATTACACCGATTATACTAAATAATAAATAATAATATAAATTTAAGTTGGATATAAGGAAAAATTTTATGGAAAAAATTTTTTCGGTACTTTTTTCAAAAGCTACAGTCTCCCAAAATTCGGAAAAGCTGTATATTTAAGTAGCTATTTAATATAAGTTATATAAATACCTTGTAGATATATTCAATTTGGAAACACCCAAAGGCAGCTGCTTATAAGCATATAATTACCCTTATGCGTTAGCTCAATTTTGATCCCCTATATCCCCCCAAACAGTTTAAGTATTATTATATACGATTTATATTAAAAACTAGGTATTTCAATAGGGGTGAGATTCTTTGGAACAGTTTTTTGTCCCCTGGCATTTAGGAGTTATAAATAGCCCTTAACTGAAAATTTGTTATTTTTAAACACCTATTTCTTGAATGTGTACATATAAAGTTTTTTTTGAAATTATAATGAATTGTCTTAATTTTGGTTTTTCTAATCGTAAGTTTTTTAAATGCAATGACTATGACTAAATCCATGTGGTTAAAAAAGAAAAATCAATATTTGTTAAAAACAAACAACAATGACTATAGCAATGATAGATCATGTATTCATAACATATGATTAAACATTTAATTTTGTGGTAATTTTTATTCAAAGTTCCAATGTATTAATAAAGAAGGACTTGTTTTCAAAGGGGATTTTTATCGAATAGAAAATAAATTTAAAATTCATGAATTCCGTGTTTTATTAATATTAATTTATATCAAATCATGGGTTTTATAAATGTTCTGTTCTATGCTTCTATCCGAAACATTTTTAACTTCAAATATGACTTCATTATATTATAACAATTCTTTATTTGACTCCCATCAAATCAATAAAATTTAATAATAAATATGAAAACCTCAGTTTATTGTTTAAATTATTAGTTTTCATTAAATTTTTACATTTTAATTAAATGGAAAACCAGAAAAACCCAACGCCTTAAACAATGGAACTTTACCAAATGCTGATCTTATTTCATCATGAACTGTTTTTTGAATATTTGCTGCCTGTTCTTGTGCATATGCTGAAATTTCTGCCGCGTGTTTTCTTGCTTCTTCTGCTATTTTTTGTGCTTCTTCTTGAACTCGTTTTACATATTCTGGATTAATATTGATTTCACTATCAATAATAAGACCTTCTGGATTATTTGTCTCGTAAACGTATTGATCAAGAATATTGCCATAATTATCGGTACATTGTTCATATGTTGTTAAAATGTTTGTATTATTTTCAGAATTTTGAGTTACAACTCTGCAATTGGTCGTGTTTTTGGGACATATTATATTTCCACAATAGAAAGTGTAATCTAGTGAACGAAATGAATTATTGATTTTACTTTATTAATGTTATTTTAATGAAAAAAATTTTAACCTGAACCTCCTCCATGTATAATACTGATACCATTATTACTATATATTGAAACACCATTAGTGTTGCTGAAAATAGTAGCCCCGAAAGCAACATTAAATGAAATTGCAATAGCCAATACAATTACAGGAAAATGCATTTTATTTTCTGTATAAGTTTGAAATAAAAATATAAATGAGTTGTTTATTAAAATATATATTAATTAAAAATTTTAAATTATTTAAATTGACTTTTAAGACGCTTAAGTACATCAAACTTTTCGAATGATTTTTTACCATTTAATCGTAAATTTTCGACATTACGATTTAATTTTTTATAATTTTTATTTTTTTAAGCGCTAATTACTGCTAATAAGCCTGTTTATACCGAATAAGGTACATGTTGAAACAGGGGGTAACATATTATATTTTTATTATTAGAATTGATCTTAATGAATTCCACATAAAATTAAAACATGAGATAGTACTAGCGTTTTAGATTTATAATAGATACAATTATATTTGTTATATATTGTAATAATTTTATATTGGATCAAAGATATCCAAAATGATTATAAGCTATATCTGTGAGTTATATGATTAAATTAAATTATTGGCCATTAATTTGAACGCAATGGCGACTCAATGGCTGAGTCGATTTCAAAAGCCAAATAAAAGTTTTTCAAATTTACCAGGACTCGAATATGAGCCTTTCGTATAAAAGTTCGGCACTCAAACCACTGCGTCACCCAGCCGTTAGAAAATGGCTTTTTAAGACAACATAGATAAATACATATATGTTAATACTGAAATACATCCCAAATTTTCAAATAATGCAAATAAGAAACATTAGTATCAAAAAGTGTAATTGAATCCTTGAATCCATATAGTATTTGAACTTTTAAATAGAAATTTTAATTATTACACATATTTTTCTATAAAATAAGATTTAATACAGATAAATCTTAATTAAAATTAAAATTCAATATATAATACATAATTATTAATTAATTTTTATTAATTTAAATTATAACTAATCAATATTGAACATAATTTCAGTAATAATTAGTGCACCTCTCTTACTAACAAAAAATTTATATTTAATTAAAATTGAATTATAACTTTCTAAAATTCGCCCAATTTTCTTAATTTAAATTAATTAAGTATATTAATGCATTAATTAAATTTTAAAATTTTAAATTATACTTAATTATTTATTATATATACATTATTTTTTTTTAATATCTGCAGTTAAATAAGTTTTTCTATCACCTTTTATAAAAGCTCAAAATTCGTTTTAAATGTTCTCTTACTGAATTCTAATGTATAACTGAACTCATATTATTTTTTTCATTTAAATTATAAATTGAAATTTATTGAAATCACGTTTTCGGTTTTTAAATAAGTTTAAGTTGCATATAGTAAATAGCTTTTTAGATCAAAGGACATTTGATTTAATGGAATTACAAATTTTAAGATAGATACGATGTAAATAACCTTCTAGTTCGCTCAAATTCATAATCAAATTCATCAAGTTTGAAAATACAATTTCAATTCAACTTTATATATCACAGATTAAATTATGACTATGTGCTTATTAATAATTTTACTTTCTTTTCCATTTAAAATTAAAGCTGCATTTCCACTAAGTTTTAAATGACAGACAAAAAACTTAACAAAACAGCTGGCGTAACTGTTTTTAAGGAAGTTTATTGAAAATTATTTTAAGATGTCATTTTGGGGAATATTTTTTTTTACAATCATAATTTATTTGTTCAAATAAATTGTTGTTAGCTATATATATATATAGGAGATAATTTACATTTGATATATATATTGTGTATATATTAATATATGTTTATATATATATGACAAAAAAAACATTTGTTATTTGATCTGAATCATCTTTTTTTTTTTTACTTAAATGCGCAATATAATCACTTTTAATTATAATACTTAATAAAATATAATTATTAAATAAATAAGTGGGGCCTCGGTGGTGCAGTGGGTAAGCATTTGGCTTATTAACCGAGGGGGTCTGGGTTCGATTCCCGGTCAGGTCATACAATATTTAATTAAAAAAAAAAAAAAATTATTGAAAAATAATTTTTCTTTACGAATCCCCATGGTGACCAAATATAATATAAATATACAAATATATAATATAAACAAAATAAATAATATAGTAGTTATAAATAAATAGAAAGTATTTAATGAGGGGTGCACAACGGGCCGCAAGGCCTAGGTGTAAGGGAGACTTGCTTTCCCCCCCGTCTAAAACAACAACAACAAATAAATAAGTCTTATATGTTTTATGGTACTAAAAATTCATTAAAAATTTTTAGAAAGTAATAATTAAGTAACTGTATACATTTCCAAATTTTAAGCAGACACTTCTAAACCACTTCCTGATAAATTTAAGAATTGAAATGATTTAAGATAAATTTTTAAGGAATTTAAGAAAATTAAAAACCTTTCTTGGCTCTTCGAACTAACGCCATAATGAACTAACATCAGAACTGAAAATGAATTAAACCCAGACGAATTTTAACTAATATTCTACAATGAACTAACACCAGAATACGATGAACTAACGCCATGTATGCAACGAACTAACAGCAGAATCCAATGAATTAAAGCCAGAAAACAAGTGTTCTGACCTTGTTTCAATTTCAGATCTGGCGTTAATTCGCAGAGCCAACCTTTATTAAATAAAATTGAAATTAGAAAAAAATTTTCTAAAATTACCACAAAAAAAGCTCGATAAAATAAAGCTTTTACAAATTAAAACAATATCGCAACTTTCAACTTAACTTAACCGCAAACCGATTTATTAAAAAAAAACTAAAATAAAAAATTATGACTAGTCTGTTTTGTTGTTTATCTATTTTAATTAAAAAATGGTTAAAGTGGTTTTTAAACAGTATGAGTAAATAATTTTTTTATAATTCTATATTGATTAATTGATATAAATATAGAAATTGACGGGACACAATCATTCAAGGAAATCATTTTATAATATTTTGAAACAGAATTTAGTTTGGGAAGGCAAAAGTCATGTTTTAGGAAGACACATGACAACTGATCGAAAGAACTTGTTAACAACATCGCATATCATATGCTGTTCTGAAAAAAATTTGCAAAACTGAATAAAAAATCGATCAATTTTAAATAAATATAATCCAACAATAATTTCTAAATCTTTTTAATACATCATTAAGGTTTGAACCCGAGACTTTCCACATGAAAGGCGGCGTCTTTAACACTACGCACATGAATTAAATTAATGATTTCGAATGATTTTTCAAATTATTTTACTAAATAAATGAATTTTATTTCCGTAGAGCTTTACAATTTCAGTTTTACTTATGTGCTTACCAAATATCAAATAAAATTGATTTAAGAAAATGATCTAGAGTCTTAGATCATAGTAGATTCTAGACGAAATATAAACGGAAAACACTGAATAAAATCTATTTCAATGGTAAGAGAAAACAAGAAATAATTAAAAAAAAACAAAACGCTTTGCCCGAATGGGTTAATGGAAATCGATAAAAAATTAAACAAAAACAATGTTTTAAAATATAAAAACAACAACACACAAGAGTAAATTTGCTTTCGTTTGAATAATAAAAAGTGATAAGAGAAGCTTATTGTTATCAGACTTTTCAAAGAAAAATTCCCTAAACTTCAAATAATTATGCAAAACAGGGGGAAGTTCAATTTTACAATTTTTTTCAATTATATAAATGTTAATTAATTTTTTTTGTTTTCAATATGTTTATACAAAATGTTTATTATACATATACAATTATAATTAGGTATTGCAATTGTTCTGTTAATAACCTCTAATCCAATACAGTTTAAAATGTAATGGCACCACCATGGTATGGTTTCTTATTTTATACTAGTCATCATAACTTTAATCATTATATTAATACAAAATTTTGACTTTAAATCCAAAAAAAAAGCTAATGTTATTTAATCTTATGGGAAGTACAAAACCTCTATCCATAAATTGTTATCACAGAGAGTTGCGTTGCAGCACACAATAGTACACTGAATAATCTGTGTATTGTATCGAATACTTACATGTACGTATTGTAATGTAAAACCATTGAGTAAGTATATATTATACTTACTCAATGGTAAAACTAACTTTTCTTCATCGAATTTTAGCTAATTTTGTAATAATATTTAAATAACTTAATATTGCTCTTTATAAAAACAAAAAAAGGTATTATTGCTGCCCCAAAAAGTATACAATTTACCTTACAGTTAAATAGCAAGATATGCTTCGTTGTAAAAAAAGTAATATTTCATTTGACATCACAAAAATCTTTTCTTTTTTTTATTGAGCAAAGTTATTTAAAAAAAAATGGTTTTAGTAGTTTAATATTAATAAAAAATTTTGCATAAATTTAGGATAATTGTAATGCAGTCACCTACCTTTTTACTCATTCATATTTAATATTTCAAATAACACTACATTTTGAAATATTACACCATCGGCTGCCAGAGTTTTATAGGTTCGATATTATTATTAAACAATAAGCATTTATAAAGAAGTTAATATTGAATATTTAATATATTATTGAGCGTTTGAGTGAAATGTATATGAAAGAAATAAAAAACGTGTTTCACTAAAATTATTTATTTTTACAAATACCAGTATTTCGTCTACGACATGCAAACTTCTTCAGCGCTAGTACTCAATTCGAGAAACTACTCATTTTTTATTTATTTGGTTTATCTTTTATATTTTAATTTGGTAAATTATTATTCAATATCATTTTTCAATTAAATATTTATGATCTGTACGAAAATCAAACCTGCATCCCTTGCTTAATAAGCCAAATATTGAATCAGTACAAAACTCTACCAATATTTCAAATATATGCATATCTGATATTTACGTATTGAATCAGTACAAAAAAAAATTAGAAGCTAGCCTTCTTCTTATTAATATAAACTTCTTTAGTCACGCCGTCTGGTGGCGGACATAATAATTATTCAACAAATTATTCGCAGTGAAAGTAATTCACCTGCTATTCGTGAACAAATGAGGTTTAAGGAAAATTTAAGATCGGTCGAGCTTTTTAACGTCTCACACCATTCTACAGACTACGATAAATTTGAGCCAATTTCGCTTATGTTAAGAGAGATTAGCTTAAGGTCTGAGTTCTTTGATACTAATGTCAACAAATTAGCATTAAGAGCCAGACTTTACGCGAGAACGAATAATTCTCGTAGATTGTATGACTGATCTAGCATTCGTAAATTAACTTGCATATTTGTAATGCTTGGCTCATTGGTGTTGGCATGGGTCTTTAACGTTTATTTTCTTTTGTTAACATTTATAATTTTTGGACTTGTTAATTTTACTAACACACTAGTACTTGTAAATTATGACTTTTCAGTTTATTGTGATGGTTCACTAAGTGAGAAACATTTACTGATGCTTGATTTAAGCAATTGTCTGATACAAATTCTTATCCACTTCAAAACCGAGAGCTCTTCAATTAGTTATTTCAAGAATAAGATCTAAAAAATTTAATTTGTTTATGATTTTGAATTTATTGTATAAATATCAGAATTTCGGTAAATTTATTCCTGAAGAAATTTGGGATAACTTTGGTAATTTAGTGGTAAAACACATTATTCCAATTACTGTGATGTATATTTAATACAATGAAACTTCTAAAAGTTCTTTAAAAAATAATGCTAAATAAATAAAAATGAAGTTAAAAAAGTCAAATCCTATATTTGTAATACAATGAAACTTCTAAAAGTTCTTTAAAAAATAATGCTAAATAAATAAAAATGAAGTTAAAAAAGTCAAATCTTATATTTGTTTTAATTTCGCTTATAATAACGATTGATAAATAAATTAAACAAATTCAAAAGATCAAATTTTTAAAAAACACGATTTGACCCGTAGCTATTAGAAGCTTTTGAACGGAAGTCCTTTAAATATTATTTGAAAATCTACTGCTTTTTTCAAATCCAATTCTAAAGAAGCTTTAAAGTTCTATTTCTGACATCCTCTCATCAAAGTGAATTTAAAATTTTAAATTCTAAATGAAAGCATATCCTTCAATCCAATTTTTCTCAACTAATGAAAGCTTTTAATTTTAACTGACACTTTCGATTGATTAATAATAATTTTGATAAAAGTTAGATTTTTTTTTCAGGCGTTTATTATAGCCTATAATGAACGCTCTCATTCCGCTCTCTACACGTAACTATCTGTCAAACTAAGTTAAATGTATTGAATTAAATGAAAGTGTCTACGATAGACGCAGGCATGTCGCAGTCAATAAAAAAGTTGTTTAACTTTAAACTTTTTGGCTTTCTCTACTTATTCAAATGTTAAATAATTGAACTTTGAAAAATATTTTTATTGAAAAATAAAAAATTAGTAAAATAATTATTTATTTTTATTTAAGGTTAAATAATCCATTATTCAAAATAGCTTTACAATATACTGTAAACTATTGAATATTTTTTATTTCCTGAAATTATGACATTTGAAGCTTTTTTTGTTTTTTTTAAAAATAACGTTTTTTGTTAATATTTTTATTTCTTTCATAAACATTTCAGCCGGCAATCGTGTACAATAGTTGAGTAAAGATTGGAGAAGGTCGTATTTATGACTTCTGAAGACTAAACTACTTCACTTTTAAGTAAAATAATTCGGATTAGTATAGAATTATTATTTCCTGGTTATTATTAGTCATAATAAATTTAATTTCTAAAAATTTTTTAATATGTATTTACAAAAACAAACAGGGCTCATGGTTCAACTTACATTCAATGTTTAGTTAAAATTATTAATCTTACCAACTACGAATCTTTATTTTAATTTTTTTATTTTTACAGTTGTTTTGGTTTTAATAATAAAATTTTTTTGAATATTTCAAGGAAAACTTGGAAAGATGTTAATTATATTTAAATAAATAAAAAAAAAAACCCAAAATTTACTTTAAAATTATAATAAAAAATTATAAATAAGAGACAAGATCCATTCGGAAAGTTTATAGAACAAATATGTACAAAAATTAAATAAAAATTCTTCGAATATATAATAAAATGATTGCATTATATAGAAAACAAAACCGGAAGAATATTCTTAATTATTTAAAAAATAAATTGACGTATTAATCATGCACCAAAGAGTATTAATCATGCACCAAATGGATTCAAGAGTATTGAAAATAAAAAAAAATCAAATAATGGAATCGGATTCTGAAAACTTTCATACGTGCAAATCAATAAACGTATAAATCTCACTTCGGGTAGCTACCATGCACCTCCAGAGTATTCTATAAAATTTATTTATTAAATTATGCCATACAACTTCTTTTTTTATATGAACAGAACTCTATAATCAATAAAGCTAAATGTCTGAAATTCTGCCCATAGGCGCCCGCAAGATTTTTTCCAGGGAAGGGCAAAACAAAAATTTCTTAATCAATAAAAAAAATTTAATAAAACGATTTCATTTATTATTCTGAATGTTTATTATTGTGTCTTCATATTCCGCTTTTGCTAATTGACGCATATTAGGATGTAGCTGAAAAAGTAAATAAGCCGAATCATTTTTTTCAGAAAATCTTGCATTTAAAGATATTATTAACGAATCCAGGTACGGAATGAAAACAGATCTTTAATAATACAATTCAGGTGAATCACAAGATACATTTGACCGATTTTTTTGATTATTTGCAAGATGAGGTAACTTTATTTTAATATTAATTTGTTGAACGTTTTTCTCAACATTTTGCATGACATAATGAAATTGTTGTTCGGCATTTTCTCGGTGATCCCGAAAAATTATTTTAATTGTGTTAGTTTGGTTTTTAACAGAGAATAAGTTTTGCTCAGGTCCTTGAAGAATATTAACAACAGGTTCGAGTAAAGCTGAGTACTGTGCTATAACATGCAGACAGATTATGAAATTTGGAGAACTGCAAACGTGATATAATTGAAAAGCACGTTGTCGACATGTTAACATTATTTCCTTCTACTGTCAACCGTTGTAATCCTTCTACGATGGGGCAAAAATGTTCGTGAAAAATTCTAATACTTTTATATTTTGCTGTCCAACGTGTTTCGCAAAAAGGTGGTATACGCGATATGTACTTTTTTCTCAAAGGATTTTCACGGAAAAAATTAATTACCTCTTTAATAGATGCGGTTGTATTCCGTATTTCTTGAACATTATTCAAATCATTTACAACCAGATTCAGTTTATGCGAAGCACAGTGAAAGAAGTTTGCCATAGGATATTGTTCTTGAATAAGTTTTTGTACACCATTTATTTTTCCTGCCATCACAGAACAGCCATCATACCCTTGACCTACCATTTTATACGAATTCAAGCCGAAATGCCTCAATGATGAAAGTATTTTGTTAGAAATTATTATTGCGTCCATACTTTCCAGCGGAACAAATCCTAAGAATTCTTCCCTAATATAATAACCAGTGGTTTTTTTGTCTACAAATCGTATTGCAAATTGATAATTGCTCAACTCCTGATATATCAGCAGACTCATCAGCGATTACCGAGTAAAAAGCCCTACTGTTTATAGTTTGCATAATGTGCTCTCTTAAAATATCTCCACAAATACTAATAATTTCATTTTGTGTTCTGTGCGATATGTATTTTGCATTTTTGGCAGATGTTTCCAGATGATTTTTTAAAATCGAATCACCTGCATCAATTCGAAAATCTAATAAATTTTTGTAATACGCTGTGCTCATCATCTTTGCCTCTTACAGGAAGGCCATGTATTCCACAAAATACCAAAGTTTTTATGATTGGCAATAATTTTTGCCTATTAGATACAATAACTTTATGTACAGATGAATCAATTTGTTCAACAACATTCAGTTGTTGCCGTTGCATTATTTGAACAAAATTACTTGCACTTGACGATGACTCGCAGTGCCATTTGATTGCTAAACGGTATAAAAAAATGCACAGAAAAAATATTCACCGAAGAAATTAATTTACAATTAAAAATAAACCATTGAGGTAATTCCATATTTTCATATAATAAAATTTAAACGATAATAATATAAAATATATTTTTCACTATTAATATCAAATAATAATTGAAAAAACTACTTATACAAATGAAATTATGTTTCTTGCTTTATCTTATGCATGAAAAAAAACATGGTTTTTTCTATGCATTTTAAATATAATTGAAATATTTTTAATATATAATTGAAATATTATATAATAATATTAAAATAGATATAATATTTATTTACCTGGTTTTTCAGTATTATTTAAATAGTATCAAGAATTTTCACTGAGTTTATAAAATGGATTAATATTACCAGCTAATAAACTAATATGTTACATATGATATATTCGAAAAATATTATTAAAATAATTTAACATTTAAATAAGTAATTATAAAATTAAAAGCAATAATATATGTATTTTTCAAAGTGCATCAACTGAGTTCACAATCACAATGAAATACCGCAACCCCACCACTCCAAAATCATATTCAGATATTTAGAATAGTTTTTCCAAAGCCTACTATGCTAAAATTTGAATATTGGCTATACAAACTAAAACTAGAACAAAAACATTTTTTTTTAAATGCATTGGGAGTAATCTCTTCCTTTTGTTTTGAAGAAATTTTTGCAGTTTTTATCGATATGAAAAAGCGTGTGAAAAAGAGTTTGAAAAATGGAAAAAAAGCGTTTGAAAAAATATTATATATAGTGGTTATTGGTCTTCTGAAAAGTATTACTAAGGTTTTTTTTTAATTAAATGTTTTGATATTGTTTTGCTATTCCTCTATTTTTATTTTTTAAATTTAATAATTAATTTTTTTAAAAGCCAGGGGGAGGCAAGTGACCCACCTTGCCCCTACCTGTGGGCGCCTATGATTTCTGCCAAGAGTAGTTGAGTAAAACTGGGTATCCCTGACATCGTAAATGTCTTTGCGACGTCGTGAATACATTGTCGCATGATCGGAAATGTAAACTTAAAAGTTCCACATTGTCTCATGATCGTAAATTCATTTTACATTGTGTTCGCGACCCATTTTCACGACGCGTGTTGTTAAATTGAGTATCGAAAATTTTTTGGATACACAAAAAAAAAATTTAAAGTTATTTGAATTTTGAAGTTTTAATTTGAATTTTTGTCAGTTGAGTTTTATTTTTGTGGTGATGGAAACTCTTATTTCTTCACCACAGTCCAATAAATAATTGAAGAAAAATTTTTTTAACGAAATTAATATCCATTTTGTCTAAATATTAATTTATACTTTTCAAAGAAAGTTTCTGTAGAAAAAATTTAAATTTTTTGACATTTCATTCTGACGCAATCAGAATTGTAAACAAAATACATTGTATTTTCGACACAATGTGTTCAAAAATTTTTACATTGTGTTATTTTCACATTGTATCAGGTTGAAGTTTTTTTACGACTTTTACGATGTCACCCTATCTCTTATTTTGCCGAAAATAGTTAACCGGATATGTTTGTATATTCGTACGGGTATCCTATACTTAACACCAACTACTCTCCGCTCTGTTTTTTTTTATTATAAAGTACCTAGTGCAAATATTAGTTTGGAACTTCAAGTGATGTCCATGAATATTTGATAACATTTAATATATATATATATACACTCATTATTTGGATTAGAATATTCCAATTTTTAAAATTATTTTGAAAGTTTTCTCAATAATTTAACAAAGCAAAGGTCATGGGCAATAGCACGTAAATAAAAATGATAACTGTATATTCAAAAAACTATTCTAATGTAAAATCATAAATTTAATGGTTTGTAAAAGGGAGCTAAACTTAAAGTTATAAAAGTATAAAATGTTTGGGAGCTTAAAAAGTTATAAACATTATTTTATATGCTAATCTTTATTCAAAAAAAAACATTTTACAAAATATATATATATAGCTGCTATACGAATTTAAATATATGTATATAACGTATTTCTATAATATTTAAGTATGCACAAACCCTTTATTTATTTAAGTTTAAAATTAAAAATATATAAGTTCATTTTATTTAAAACGGAATGGATTAAATGATGGGAATGGAAATTGATGTTGAAATTGTTGTTGAATTTGTTGTTGGATTTGTTGTTGTAAAGCTAAATTTTGTTGATATATTAAAGCAGCTTCTTCTGCAGCTTGTGCTGCATATTCTGGACCAACTCCACCTTTTTTTTTTTTTTTTTATTTATTCATTCATTTATTCATTCATTTTATTCTTTACACTTCTCATTACTTTCTTAAAACCTAATAACAAATTATATAAAATATAACATATATAGTTACATCAATAATTCAATAATAAAATTACAATAAATCGATAGTTCAATAATATAGTAAATGCAATATTAATTAAAAGAAAATTCAAAAAAACAAAAAAGTACTTAAATAGAATAGAAACTAAGTAAGAATAAAAAAAAAAATAAATGATTAATGACATTTTGTATTTTAGATAAAATAGTTTTAAATGCCATATTATAATTCTTTAATTTGCACAAAATTCCTGAAAAATGGTGGGGTGTACCAATTAAGATATTAAAAATTAATAAGTATCAAAAGAAAGAAAATAAAAACAAAATATAACAAAATAAAAAACTTATTTGCTAAATAGAAGCTCAATCAAAACATTACATCAAGCAAATCTTCAACCTGATCAAAATTAAAATCAAATAACCAATGTTTCAGTGCTTTAATAAATTTGCTAAAAAATCGACATTTTCTTATGTACAAAGGTAATATGTTAAACAAGCGACATGCAAGAATACTATAAAATCTACGATAACACACAGTACGGAAAGTTGGAACATTCACATAGAACATATTATTAGTACGCAAGCGATAAGTACTTGAAAATCTATTATTTAAATATCCAGATCTGATAAAGAACATTTTTAACACTTTGTAATAATACAAATGACGAACGGGCAAAATTTTTGTTTCTTTGAAAAGATGAAAACTATGATGCAAACGTTGTTTTTTACATACTTTTCTTAACACATTCTTCTGTAAAATAAGTATTGGTTGTATCTTGTACCAATGAGCTCCTCCCCAGCATGTAATACCTTCTTCACTTACAATAGCACCAGATGGATTATTTGTTTTAAATGTATTTTCTTTAAGAACATTTCCAGAATCATCTTTACATACTTCTTTTGTTACAATAATTTTTGGATTTTTTGGATCATTTTTTGATGTTACTTTGCAATTAACAGAATTTTTTGGACAAACTATTGTTCCACAATAAATTGTACCATCTAAAGTTATTTTTAAAGATATTTTTTAAAGTTTTATATTAATAAAATTTAAATTTGTATATATACCAATTTGTGAAATATTATTTCCAACTGCTGTAATGTAATTAAAATTACACATTGTTACCAAAACCAAAAATATCGCAGTACAATACATTTTCAATTTATTTTTATAATATCTGTAAATGGAAAAAACCAATTTTAAAAAATAAATTATTTGTTTTTAACTTAAAATAATTGTAATAATGAAGCACATATATAATTATTAAATAAAAGTTATTTTAAGTTTCTTTAAGTATACAAGAGAGTTGTTAAACAATTAAAACACGTCAACCAAATGAAAAATGAAAGAACAAAAATATCTGATCATTATTTTTAACCTTAGTAAAAAATAAATTTACAAAAAAAAAAAAAAATAATTGTGATATATATGAAGTATTATTTACCAATTCAGTTGATTTTTTTATAATTTTATTATTATTTTATTAAAATTAGTCATGACATGGGTCATGAAAACTATTAAAACAATTTTAAAATTTCATTTAATATTTTTACAAATTACGTTTAAATATGTTATGTGGGTGCGTTGAGTCTAAAAAATTATATATAGGTATATGGAATTTAATCTAAAAGATATAGTTAGGAAATAATAAAACGTAACAGACTATTAAAATACTATTTTTTGATTGAGTTTTTTGAACTTTCGCATTCTTATTTGTTGATTACTTATCAACCAAATTCAAAAACTTTGTAAATAAACTAACAACATCCAGTTAATACCATAATGAGTATATTTCCAAAATTTGAAAATAATTAAAAATGTTGCAACATGTACCTATGGTATAAACAAGCTTATTAGTCTAACAGTTGAACACTTACCAATTAAAAAAAAAATAGAAATTAGAAACGAAAACAACAATTCTGCATACCATTCACTTTTTTTTTAAAAAAAAACTTCAGAATTGTAACTAAAGGCCAAAGTACTTTTAACTAATTCACTAACTTTTATTATTATTAGATGTTATTATAAAACTAAAAATAATTTTAATTCATAATTCTAATAAAATTAGGTTTGTATATTATTATTAGTATTAAATACTAATATAGTAAACTTGTTCTAATGGCTAATCAAATCACTAATCTGATATGTACATGTGTTTACACATTAAACATTTTCATGGATCACTGACATAATTTTGCTACGTCAAATTGAAATAATCAGCTGTACTGTATTCAAATTATTTTATAATATAATTTTACTAATTACCATAAAAAACAAATTAAAACGAACTAAATTAATGATAAAGCTTAAATAATGATTTTAAACAAAAATTTACAATATTTAATATAAATGTAAATATACCGTGAGTTCCGGTTAGCACAAATTTATTGTATAAAACCGTAAAACGTTTTCTTTTGTTTGTTTGTTTTTTTTTTTTTGGACTTGGATTAATTAATAAATTTAAAAATCGTTTGATTTATTTGTAATTTGCAAATTGCAAATTGATATAAATAAATAATAACTCTTGTGTTAAATTGATTTAAATAAATAATATCAACTGTTTTAACTATATATGTATGTAGATTTATTAATTAATAATTAGAAAATTTTCAATATATGTACAGTTATACTTTTAAAATAAATATTGACTAATTTAATATTTTTTTAAAACAGAAATAGTAAATAAAGCAGTTTTTTTTAAATGAATATAAAATTTAAATTCAATTGAAAATGCTACTAAGTTTTGAATAAATAAAATATGTTTGGCTAAAACAATAATCCGATCCGATATTTGAATATTAAATTGTATGATAAAATTATGAAATTTAATATTATCTAACATATAGGTAAATAAATATTTATCTATTTTGTATTATTTTGATATTCTTGTGTAAAATTTTTTTGTTGTTATAACTGTTATCAATTAACGGTTATTTAAGCTTTAAAATTAAAAAATAAAATTAAAAAAATGCTAAAATAAAAAATTTTAAAGCCCAAAATAAGTTATCAAAAGAAAAATATATGCTAAAACGAGGAAGAGTATAGTAAAGTAGACTGGGTCAACTCTGGGATACCCGTATGACCGTTACATAAAAATTATATCATTATTATTATAAACATTAATTACTTTTGGCAAAATTTCAAACATGCACGTTTTATTAGGTGTAGTGTAGTACTCATAGTAAATAGCGATGACGGCTATTGCAAAAAAAACTAATTTGCGAAAATTTCAGGATTCTAGCTCTTTTAGTTTTTGAGTTATCGTACGGACGGACGGACGGACGGACATACATAGCTAAATCAATTTTTTTTCGATTCGGTTCCGATCCATACACATGAGACTATATCTACCGATCCATACACATGAGACTATATATACACATGAGACTCTATCTACGGACGGACGGACGGACATACATAGCTAAATCAATTTTTTTTCGATTCGGTTCCGATCCATACACATGAGACTATATCTACCCCCCCCCCCCCCCCTATTGAAACTAATAAAACTATGAATTTATTAATTTGTTAATAATCAACTTATAGTTAAAATTACCCGTGGCCCAGTTGCATCAACAACTTATTAGTAATTAAATAATTATATTTTTGGTAAGATTTTATTGCACTAAAAGCATATTTACCAACAAACCAATGAAGTTTGGTAAAATACAAACGCTCACTTATTTAAATATGATTATTTAATTAATGATAAGTGATTGATGCAACTCGACCCAAATCTTATATATAACTATAGCCTAAGCAAATAATAATCGAAGTTGTATTTATTATTAATCCAGCTAAAAAATTCATTATTTTTTTAGAAAAATTACGTGTTAAAATTCTTTTTTTACCTTTGTAAGCAAAATGAATATAAAAGTACAGTTATGGCCAAAATGAAGACAATTGCATAATAAATTATAAGAATAACTTTTTAGTTTAAAATACAAATATAGGAATTTTAGAAGTAAAAAATTAAATATATCTATTCTATATACTATACTCATAACTCAATTCTATTTTATTTTTACACGAATTCATAATAACGTGATATGAAAAAATGATTCAATTCTGTTTTCAGACAACAGAATTTGAAATACCGCAATTTAAAAAACATTATTAAATACGATTTAAAATGATTTGAAATTCCAAATAAAAAATTTTATAAAGAATCGCGCATTTGCGTAGAAGGTAAAGCACCATCGCGTAAAAAAAGAATTAGATGTACGATTTAATCTCAACAAAAATTTTAGATGTTATAAACAATATGAAAAAATGGTAGCTCGATACTTATTTTGTTTTTAAGTAATCAATTAAGAAAATCGCGTATGTTTTTTTTGACTTTTATTATTAAAAAATATTTAACTTTATATTTTAGTTAATTACATATTATATAAAAACCGTATAGTTTTTGCTAAAAGTCATATAACCAAACTATTCATTTTGTTTAAACTCTGCATAAACTAATTAAATAGTTTTTCAACTATATATGTATGATTTCACTTTGTTTTTTTTTTAGTAACACAGTCATTGCTATGCAAATGAATAATTTTGGAACCATAGCTTTTTCTAAAATTTAAATGGTATTTATGAATAAAATATCTAGATATTTACAAAAAAAAATTTCAATTCACTAAAAATGCAATTATATTTTAACCAAAACTGTACAGAATCTAATATACATATATTTAAATATATTCATCAATATAAGCTTCAATACTTAAACTAAATTCAACATTATATTACAAAATTTAACTTTTAAAAATTGAAAGTAAAAATAAAAATAAAAAAAAAAATAAAAACAACAATAATAAAATGAAAAATCAAAACAAACAATTAATTTCAAATAAAATTTAACAACAATTCTTACAAAATGATGTAATTTGTAGAACATAATAAAATGAATTACTTTATAATTTAGATAATATAATATACATATAACTATAATTGATTGTATAAATATATATATTTTAATATGTATAAAAACAAAAAAAGGAATTTTCTTAATCTTACCTTTTTTTATTAAAATAAAATTTAGAATTAATTGTTACCGTTTCGAGTCCCTAAATGTTACTGAATCATATTAATTAATTCAACAGAAATATACTTATATATACTTCTATTTTTAACTGTTTTGAAAAATATTAAATAAATATATATATACATATATAAATAAAAATACATTATAGAACTTTCCATCTTATTCATTGTTGGTTGCGACTTGTGTTTAGTTGTTCTGTACTTTTTTTTTTTTTTTTTTTTTGCACAAGCTCACATCATCAAAATGATGAGAAATTTCTTTTGTTTTTCTGGTGTACAATGTAAGCACATTGTATATATATATATAAATATACTTATATAGAGTACTACAATAATAATTGTTATTCTCATCTCGATTTTTGCTCTTCATCGTCAATGAATATTAAAAGTATCAATTTTTTTTTCTTTTTCTTTTTTTGGAAATTTAATTTTAAAATAAATTGTTAAAATTTTCTTAATAATTATGACAAACTACAAACTTTTCTTATTGCCACTGTTTAATTACTTATTTTGTTTTTTTTTTAAATAAGAAATTTATTTGTTATTACATTTTCTTATCAATTACAAAATATTCTACGTAGGATGTCTATATGTATCTATTTTGTATGAATCATACCAAATTAATAACAAAATATAGGTTATAGACATAACAAAGTATAATAATTAATAAATGTTATAAATAATAACAAAATAAATACACATTTCTCAAAAAAATAATTTTAAAATAGTTTTAGTTATTGTAAGCTGCATATTTCAATATATGTATACACATTCGACCGATAGCGTAGGTTTAGGAAGTCCGCCTTACATAACGAAGGGTCTAGGTGTCAAACCCATGGTTATCTAATAAAAAATATATATAATTTATATCATAATAGCACCCCAAATTGGAAACAGAGGTCACAGCTACTTGGTTCATTCATTTACCATGATACCTAATAAATAAATATATATACACTTAGCTGAGAAGAAATTAAATAACTTCTGAACGCTTAGCTCTGATTATATAATTTTAGCTCAGCAGTTATTTTAATTTTATGTAATTTCGTCCTTTACTACTTTGGAGCTTTATAAGTTCAATAAGAAGCAATTGACTTCATCTTGTGTTACAATTCTTTTCTTCTCCTGAACGTCCTTCCTGATTATTCCTGGCCTATAAGCACTAAGCATATGGCACCTTACCTTGTATATACGAGTATGTAATAATAAATATCAATATATCAAATTCTAAAACTAATCATAAAAATCAAAATAGAAAATACATAAACATAATATCTGAAATTATAATAATAAAATAAATAATATAAATTTTAATTTTTATGCTTTATTAAACTTTTATAATGAAAAAAAAAAATTTAGTTTTACTCATCCACATAAAAACTGCTAAAATTAATTATTTGTACAGTGATTCATTAAAATGTATTTATCTGATTATCACCTTTTTAATTCTTTAATTATATCAAAGTAATTATTAAAAAAAATTTATTTAAATTATCATTTAAAATTTTTTTTTTTAGATTAATTAATCATTGAATAAAAATGTTGGTTGGATTATTGGTAAAATACAATTTAAAATACAATTACAAAATAAAAATTAAATAAATATATTAAAATTTATCTATCCAAATTGATTTAAACTTTTATTAACGAAATTATTAAACGATTGATTAAATGCATTTGCCATTTGTGAATTATATTGTGAAAAATTAAAATTTGTAAATGGTTGTGTCATATTAGTAGAAAAAAATTGTCCATTAATTGCATTTGGAAAACTGTTATTATTAAATAAAACTGTTGATGAACTATTTCCTGTTGATTCAGTATAAGATGATATAAATTTAGATGCCGTTCCCGATACGGTTGCTGATGTTTTATCAAGTAATGTTTTATTGGTTTTATCTGAACATCTTTCATAATTTATTATGTTTTTATTATTTTTGGAATCTGTCGAACTTCGAATGGAACACTTAAAAGCATTTGGACATAAAATACTGCCACAATGTAAAACATTTTCTAATATAAAAATATAATTTAATTTTTTCAACTTTTTAAAATATATTTTTTTTTTTCATTTTTAATATGTACTTACTATTATCCCTGTATATACTAGTATTAACATCAGCAGTATATAAACCGTTTATCAAGAAAATTAAAATTATTAATGTATACAAAATATTATTTAATATTAAATAAGTTTTATGAAACATTTTCCGATACAATAAATTTAGTACCTACTAATTTCTTTGGATTTAATAAAATTTGAATAATATTTCAAATTAAAACTCGTCATGGTTTTTAAGCACTAATTATTTTTAATATTTGCAAAAAAATTACAATTATTAAATAGTTTAATAAGTGGTAATTGAATGTTAATAATTATTATTTAAATTACTTTATCAAACGAATTACTTTATTAATATAATAAGCCAATTTTACGTATTATTTTAATTAAATATTGGTTTTTTTTATTATGCACATATATTTTGTTTTTATTTTGAAATTATGAAAATAACGGTTATTTTAAAATTAAAATAATTTCAATTCAACAGTCTCCAATTTGACCACCACGTAGGAAATATAATATTTCACCACAAAAATTATTCAACAAACTTTAAACGTCAAAAATTTGTAGGAATTAAAAAATGACAAATGGCATTCCAAAAAAAAAATACATATTTGACGTTTATTAACTGTCTCTCCTCGATTTCTCTTGTAAGAAAACTGACGTTTTTTGATTAGATAGAAAAAAGAAATGTCTGACTGAGGTTTGCCGTGTAATTTTACAGCAATAAAGTTAAGATAAAATTCATTTAATTCCATATAAAAGTTAAAAATTTAAGAATATTTTATTGTGAAAAATTAAACAAATATTTGAAAGTTGATCAATTCCAGTTTAATTTTCTATATCTAGGTAAAAAGGAATAAAGAAAAACACTATTATATTGCAGTATAATTTAGGAAGATGTTAAATACGTCAACTATAAATATAAATATAGCTACATACATTTTAATCATTTGATTAAAATAAATTTTAATGAAGTTCTGACAAAAAAATAGTTTTATGCAGAAAAATCCATTAAAAAATATTATATATATTTAGAAAGTGTAAATAAATAGTTCATTTATAAAAAAAAAAAATATTTAGCAAAAGAAAAATATATAATATATATATACCTACATAAAAATATAGTTCAAAATGAGTAAGGATATTTCACCACCATCAACATCATCATCATTCATTACAAATGACACAGGTGATGTTCCACAAAATCTTAAATCTCATGTTATCAAAGGTAATTCTTATCAATTATTAATCAAACAAATTTTTGTTTTTGCTTAAAGAATATGTAATAAAATACAAACTTAAGATATCAAATTGATTAGATAAAATTATAAATAGTTTTTAATAATTACAATAACAAACCAATCAACTTTAAGTAGATACTTAATTTTATAAAAATTGTCCAATTTTAGTAAATTTTAATAAATTTAATTAAAATATTTTTTCATGTATAATTTTATTCAGCCATTTCAATTAATCAGCGAAACTTTCTAAAAAAAATGCAAGATTAGATAAGCTTGATAATGAATGATAATAATAGAAACACTTTTGTGACGATAATTTCTATAAATGAAAAAAAACTGTTATTAATCTTTAGTTTATGATCTTTTTTTTAAGTCAATGCCTAGGTATATGTAAGAAATTTGAACAAAATTAAAGTAAAATATTTATTTTTGTTTCATTGCATATATATGTTTGACAAAATAATCCAAAGGATCACTCGACGGTATGTTGTGTTGATAAGGAAATACCTAGAAATAAATTAAAAAAATCGATCAGTCCATAAAAAGGAGTAAAAAATCTTTACTTAACAAATTTTTATAGGTATCACAATAAATTAGTGAATCTAACAACATTTTCACAGCGTATCTCTTTTATACAAATTTACGAATCAACTATGTTACTGAAGCAATATGAAATACAAAACTACGTTAATAAAAGTTAGCTGACCAAATATTACTTACCTCTAGTATAATTACATGATATAATTTATTAATGATGTGTGAAACTAATTAAAAAAAAGTTGACACACGTCAGTAGTTCGTTGACCCTATAAAGTTTGCAATATAAAAATTCATATTATATTATAAGCATTAGGTATGTATTTATTACATTCATGTCTAAACTTATTTAAAAGTATTCAAAAATACTAAGTAGGTATTATATATGTTATTCTTGTATGTATTTTTAAAAATTAAATTTTATTACAAACATAATTAATAATTTTTCTGACAACATTACAAATTAAAAATTAATTTTTTAAATAGTTGCTTTTAAGTTTAACCAAAACATTTTGGAGGATAAGAATTATCACAATTTATTAAATTTATGCTTATTCATAATTTATTTTCCAGTAACCTTATAAATTCAAAAAAAAAAAAGAGTAATTTATTGATAAGGAAAATATTTATATTTTTTGAATTTTATATATACACAGTATACACCTTTATAATTATATAAACAATGCTCACTAATTAATTACGTATATTTATGTATTTCTAATCAAACTAAATTTTATAATCACCAATTAATTAAAATGTTTGATTGGTTTTGGTTATTTTTAAAACATATTTATACCACGTGATATTAATTCAATAAAATTAAAAATGGCCTTGCAAATAAACTTAACTACATAGTTATGTGCCTATAAATTGCCCACTAATACTTCTAATATTTTTAATATAATAATAAACTTAACAATAAAAATGTGTGAAATTACAGCTCTTCATTTTAAAACCAGCTTCCGTGTTTTTTTAAAAATTAAAAAAAAAAATCTATTTTATTTTTTGAAAAATATTTATCCTTAAATAAGCCCGCTTTCGGTTATTTTAATTAGACAACGTACTGAACTTTAAGGTCCGGGTTTAATTGAAATCGTGTTTCACGTTAAACTAAAGGTAATTAATCATAATATAAGCCTAACTATTTACCGAACTAGTTACTTACTTCTCGTTAATTTAAAGGTCAAATCCGTTTTTTGTTTTTCTTAAATAATTGAATCGTTTCTAAAGTTTTCTTTATTTTTGCTTAAATTTTTAAAATAAAATAATTGATTCATCCTATTTTTGATGTTTAACAATGAAGTACAAAAATATCCAGCATGCATAGTGCGCAAATTGTTAATTCTTTTATTTTCAAAAATAGAATAAAATTTACATAAACTTTATCAGATAAATTTTCAAAGACATGTTTTTCCTTCCTAAAATCTAAAAGAAAATTATCTACATCTTTATAATTTAAACTTTGTATCATTGAAGAAAACAAACAAAGACTTAATAAATTAAATTTACAAATTTCAATTTAAAAACACAATTGAAATACATTCAAACATGTATTAATGTGTAATACTAAAAAACAACCGAAGTAGTTATACACTTTTTCTCAAAATTAATTTTTATCAATTAGCACAACTTATTAAAATTATACTTTCAATTGAAAGCTTAAAAATTTAGTACATTTATTTATAGTATCATTCTTTACTTATTTACTAATTTAAATATGTATGAATAAATAGTGTCAATTTTATTTAAAAATACAATTTTTGTTGAACTTAAGAAAGTATTAAACAAACACAAAAAAACAGAAAAATTCTAAATTAAAAATCAAAAGTTCGCATAAACCTAGGCAACTTGATAAAGAAAAAACTAACCAAGTTCAAGCTTAAATAATTTCATTAATATAAATTTTGAATATATTATTTTTATTTTCAAACATTTTACGGTAAAATTAAAACACTATATAAATAACACAATTTACTTAGTTACTTCTATATAACACATACCTAGTGTTAAAAGAAAAAAACTCAGGTTGAATTTTTATAAATTACATATTATTGTATATATTATCATAATTACCAAAATTTTAAAATTATAAACTTTTTTTGCGTAAAATTACGCAAAAAGGAACAAAACTCTTTAAATATTTGTAACTTATGTAAAATAAGCTTTATTTTTTATAATAATACTAAATAAAATTGAATAAAAAGCACCTAAATACACTCGATACTGTTGTTTAATATGTTATAAAAAAATAAACTTGAAAATTTTTAAAGCAAAACTTTACAGTAAAAAATTTATAATATTCATATTCTGATTCAGGAAATCAAATTTAATTATTTTTTTTTAGTTTTCTATTTGAAAAATTTAATTGAATTATTGTTCAATTTTTAAAAGTATCTAATGCTTGGTTTACAAGCTTCAATATCAACTAGACTTACAAAAAAACTATTAAGTTGTTTAGAGATTATGAAGTACAATATAAAATGAAGGTTATGGAAGGTACCAGCTTAATTGGGTTATGTAAAATTTTTGTAATAATCAAGACAAAATTCAAATTTTGAAGCTTGAGAAACTTAAAAATTACAACAAATTGGAAATACGTTATTTGTTAATAAATTATTCAATTCAATTATATTAGTAACCATTTTTCAGCAAATGCAGTGCTAAACGAAGTTGTATAATTTCGATTAGTTTCATTCAAAAAAGTAATAGCAATCAAATCTGTTAAGTTTGTTATATTAAAATTCACGTCTTTCTTTTAACTTTTAATGAATGACTTTGTTAATTAATGAAGTTAGGCCCTAAACAGAGGTTAAATTTAATTATAAAGTTTCACAAATGCATATTTATTAGTTTGATAGTCTTTCTAAACTAATTAAAAATTAGTAATTGTTTTTAGTTAGCGACAAATGTAAATTTTTATGTTTTATGGAACAGAATCTCTTCACGAAATAAAATTCACCAGACACTAATAATATTAACAATTTTACAATTGCCTAATGACTTTTTCGTAGACTAATTTTAAACTAATAGATTGTTACCGTTATATATAAATAACACTCTGATTGAAGAATTTAAAATTTCCAAAGTATTTTGTTATATTATAAAGAAACTATCCATATTACAACTTTAATTTTCTTTTTAAATTATTCAAAACAAAAAAAAAAGAAATAAAAATTGAATTTTAAAAAAAGCTTTCAACTGATTTTTTTTAATACTGTTAAAAAAAATTAAATTGTTAGTAAATAACTTGATCAGTGACCATTATCGGCCGATGAGATACACAATAATCGTACGTTGAGTTGATGACAAAAGTTAAAATCATAAAATAAAATAAATATAAATAAAAAAAACAAAAAAAAACAAATCAAATAACTAACAACAAATCGTGTTTCGCGCATTTGTAACTTATAATGTGTGTGCATAAATATTAATCATTTGGAAATAATTTTTATAAATTGTGTTACACATTTATATTATATTTGTAATAAATTCCAAAGTTTTAATTAAAATATTAAAAAAAAAAAAACAGCATATGTAGTTCCGTAACATAATATTTAATATAAATAAATAAAAGTAACCTTTTTTATTGCATAAGAAAAAAAATAAAAAATAAAGTTAGAAACGTTCAAATTTCTCTTTCAACACAAATACATACTCATTTCATTCATGTACATATTTATGTAATTATTTAATTATGATCGCTCGCTGGATAAGTGCTGTCAATTCTCTGTCTTAAATGTAGTAGATGGCCTTGCAAAAAAAAAATAGTACTAATTATCAAAAGAAACATAAAATTAGATAAAAAAGCAAAATATATTTAATTCTAAATTTATGTATTAGTTAGTAAATAGATAGTAAATAAAAGTTAAATGCAAAAATAAATAATAATTTTTAACATAAAAAAGAATTCAATGAAACTTTCCTTTCTTTTAAAATAACCATAGGTATATATATTCATTAGTAATTAAGTAAACTCTATGCTAAATTTGAGTGTAATTCGTTTGTATATTTTTAAGGTCTTCTAATTCGAGTTAAAAAGAAAAACACTAATTATATTGTATTAAATGTGTATAGTATAAAATAGTATAAAATAAAAACATAATGTGATCTTAATAATCTTTTGCTATCAATTTGTTAAAAATAATAAAACTTAAAAGTTAACAATTTATTAAAAAAAAAAATTTAATAATAATTAATAACACTACTAGAGTTATTATTAACAAATTAATTACATTTAAAGTACTAAAATTTGCTATAATATTTATACCAAATTTAAATAAACTATGTACGTACGTATATAAAATACATTTAATAATTTAAATTCAAATATTTATAATTTTAAATGTTATAAAATGAAAATTAGTACAAGAATAGGAACTCTATATAAAATAGTTAAACTATAAAATTAAATAATAAATAAATATATAGTATAGCTGTACTGTCTATTTTAGACAGTGTCAATAATCTCAGAAATAAAAGTTTAATAACTTGATTAAGGAATTTTAAATAAAATGAATAATGTATAGATTTTTGTTTCAACTATATTTCTTGTTCTTTCTTATAAATTTGCAAAATTTAATAAAACTTATACGGCCCTCGTGTTTTTTTTTTTATTGTTATTCAATTCCAAAGGTAAAATAGGTCACGATTCACAAATTCTTTTATTTAACATTAAAAAACAAATACTATAAATTCAAAAAAAAAAAAACCTTAAATTGAAATTTTAATTAAAAAGTGTAAAGGTGAAAAACAAAAAAAAAACAAAAATCGGAGTAGAGAAACAACAATTTATAAAAAAAGATAGCACTGTTTTGTTTTTTATTTTATTTTTTTTTTTTATAATTAATCTGTCAATTTTCACTCTAAATATGAAAGTTAAAATGTTAGCAACAGAATCGTCTGATTCCTTATTTTTATTTGATTTTTGCTTTTTTTTTTGTTTTTTTTTTTTGTATTACCTACTAATTTGAATTTTTAAACTGATAAATATTCTGAAAAATCAAGAGATTTTACGTAAATTGGTAAATTAATTTTTAAGATAAGTTGTAGGTATATAGAAAGATTTAAAAATTTGAAAATAAATTATCTATTATTAAATAATAAAAAAAAATGTTTAAACTTTAAAATTTTAGTTACAAGTACAAAGGTTATAAAAAGCTATATTGTATCCTTCAAATAACTGTTTTTTGATTGTTAACGTTTTTTTATTAAAATAACCATGGCATAGTTAAGAAATCAAATTTAATTTTAATTCTTTAATTTATAGTTAGAAATTTAAATTTGATAAGTAATTAATATGTATAGTTTTTTTGTGTTTTTTTTTTTTCAAAAAAATTATTATTAAAAAAATTAAAATATAACATACATATGTATGTTTATATAAAGTTTATATAAAGACGAAGTTTCGTTTATTTTAAAAATGTGTAGGTAATGAAATAGGAAGTGTTTATATGATATATGTATACCCTTTCATTTTACTTAGTAATTAAAGTAAAGTTGGTAGGTACCTATTCATAAATTAAAATCGCTTTTAATAGAAAGATTTATATTTACATTGACCAAATCTTTATACGTATATAACACAAGGTAAATGTTTCTGAAACAAAATGTTTGATGTCAGATACTTTTTGATAATGAATTTTAAAAATTAAAAAACTTTCCTAAATATATTACACATTTATCAATTCTTTTAGACTTTTCTCCTCCTAAAATAAAAAAAAACAAAAAAGTTAAAAAAACTTAACAAATATTAATTTTCGTTTTAGTCCAGCATTTTTTTATAGAATGCCGAAATGTTCGGTTTATGGCAGTGATGTCCAAATCCGGTCCGCCAGCTAAAATTTTTGACCTTCTAAGTTCATTCTGTTAAGTCAGAATGTGTTAACTTCACTTTATGGTAAAAAAAATTTGCTCATGGTTTGGAAGTTGACATAACTGACACTGATTCTAATGTGAAAATTTTTTTAATTTTATTGTTTCATTAACTATGGGCTAAAAGAACAATGGCTATACTCCACATAACCGACACAGATTCTAATGTAAATGTTTTATTTTATTGTTTTATTAACTTTTACAAACAAAGTAATATATAAGAAATGGCAAAAAGTGCCTTTAGAGAACTTAGTGTGAACACAGAGTCAATAGGATTCTCACACTCAGAGATAAAACGGTTCACAAAAGCCTGGGCTAAAAGAACAATGGCTATACTCCACCGGATTAACCCACCCAAAGATTTTCTGGGGAGATGCAAGTAGCAATAAAACGAAAAAGATCCTAAAACTAAAAAAGGGAGATTTCAGACTGATAACAGGGATAAGCTCGGGCCATCTGTTGCTCAGTGCCCATGCAGCCAAAATAGGTAGAGCAACTATTGGAAAGTGTAGAGGCTGTGGAATGAAGGACAAAACGGTTCTTCACATCCTATGTCAATGTAAACCTTTGGAAAGCTTAAGACTTAGGATCTTAACAGAAGGACTCTGCGATGCCACAGCAACAACAAAATATAAAAACCATTCTTACAATAATAAAACAAAGTAAAGCTTTGAAAATTTTCCCATGAACGTTATTCTGAGGTTCGAAAAATTCAAATTTTAAATTCTTTAGTTTATTTTTTTTTTTTGCGTTATTGCAATACTTTTCTTATAATTTTACTTATGTGTACAAAGTATAAGTAAATTAAAAATAATTTGCGTCATAGTTTATGTAAAAGAACAAATTTGTAAATAAGTAAAGTTCAATTAAGTTATTTATTTAAAAAGAAATAAAGTTTAATGCATATATTTATATTAAACTTATATTTATTTCTTTGTTAAAAAGTTTTGAAAAAAAAAACAAAAAAATAAATTACTTTAAAATGAAAAATTTTTTTTCAATTATTGTCACTATTCTAAAATTACATGAAAAAAAATAGAGAATCTCTCCCTAACTCTAAAAGCAATTCCCAAATCCCAATATTTATATATTATAATATTCGATAAGTTTTGTTTTATATTTGAAGCTTTATATAATTAAGTTTAATATTAAAATTTAAAAAATAAACAAATAGTTAATTTTTAATTAAATTTGAGTAGGTAGATGAATAAATCAAAATCAAATATTATACAATTAATTTATTGTGTATTTTATTTTTATTATATAATAGTTATTATTAAAAATAATTATAGTTATTGTCTCTCTCTCTTTATATTGATTTTTTTAATTATTTTCTATTTTATATTTAATAATCTTATGCAAATAAAGAGAATAATATTGAATTATCTTTTCAATGTTTATAAATAAGGTTATTTCATTTCTTCCCGGTTCTCTTATAATATAATTTTACATTTTATAACAATTGATCTGTTATTTTTGTATTAAATATAGCAAATCAATACTTTATTCTATACTTTAATAACTTCGAGAGGGTTTGTTCTATGACTTATTTTATAACTGTGATCTATCCAGTTTCACTTCCTTTATTCTATTTGAACTCAACTAGGCGATTTTACATATTTTTAATAGAAATTTATTTATACTTTACTAAGCAAGATTGCATTCCATATAGTATGACTAGTATCACGTACGAATTAAATATTTGTATATATAAACTTTAATTAAATATAAATAAAATTTTGATTATTTATTTATAAATGTATTTAATTCAAATTTTAAAATTTTCGGAAAATAAATCACCTTAAAAAATTTAGTTTGATCTTAATAAAAACCATTTTAAAAGGGATTGTAATTTTTTTTTTTTAATAATAGAAACAAATTAGGAAATTTGATGATCATTAAAAGTTTTTTACTTGCGGTTCAATCAATCTTGAACTCGAGAACGAATTAAATAGCCAAAAGAAAATCATTGAAAATTAATTATAATGAATAGGTGATAAAAAAAAAAGTGAGGCTAAAGTAATTATATATAGTTAGATGGTTTTTTTTTTCACCAATTATAAGTCACAAAGTAAATGTTTTATAAATTTTATTAATTTGAATTAGATATTTGAAAAATTATTTGATTTCAATTTTAATGTTCCATATAATTTAATTATTTAAAAAATCGTTACAGTTTCGTTAATAATATTATGGATATTATAAAAATTTCTAAATTTTTTTAATTATGTATATACTATTTTAATTAATATTATCTATAGTATCAGTCACTATTACTTTTAATATACAATAATTATTTTAATAAGTATAAGTTACACTTATACTATTAATTATTACCTTTTTAAGATTATAATAAAATGGATTATAAATTTGTTTTCCTTGATTAAGATAATAAAATTAAGTAAAGATTATATATGGGTCTGTATATAGTAAAATCGTGTAGAATTTTTTTTTTACTACCTTTGTTGTACAACACGTGTCTTTCAAAATTAAAATATAATGTTAAATTAAGTTTTGATTCTTTAAAACCAATTAAAAGTTCTTTATTATAGAACAGGGTTTCGTAAATATATAAAGTTTAACTTAACTTATCAGTTTTATATTGGATTTGATTCTAAATAAATTTTTAACACTTGGTACATATAATCTTATACGACAAATTTTTTCCAAATCTAAGAATTCGAAAATTCAAAAGTTAGTGTAATTGAAATATCTAAAACATAGTTTTTTAAACGAGTAGCAATTAGTTCTATACATAAAAGTTAATTGGATTTTAATTATAACAATAGCTGAAATTAAAAATATAAAAGTAAGAATACAGGATAAGGGCCACAATATCTTTCGGATGTCACTTCATCCAATTGAGTGATACCTAATTTTTTGAATTATTAATATATAAAGCAAAAGGGTTTAAAACAAAAGTTTTTCAAACTTTCTTAATTTTTTAAAAATCACAAATAAGTATCTATTCACCATTTCCCGGGTACTTAAAAGTATGGTGTATGTATTTCTGTTAACTAAAAGAAAAATAAGATTTAAACTTTAACCTTTGTTAAAAAATAATATCAACTTTTATTAAAATTTTTAAAATGATATTGACACCTATAGTATATTAATTATAAACAATCATTTATTTTAATGTTTTTTTAGTTCCAACAAATTACAAAAAAAAAAAATAAAAATACTAAGTGTTTTTTAAAAAATAAACTTATTTAAAAAATATATATGAAAGTTATGCAATTATAATAAATAAATAAAATGCATCCAGATACAAAACGCATAAAAAGTATAAAAAAATATGAAAAACTTAAAAATAATCATAACAATAATAATAATAATAAAAATTCTAAAAAAATAAATGATAAAAAACAACATCAGTTCAATAATATTAATAGTGTTATAATGAACATTAATAATATAAACAATAATGATATTAGCGATGAATTAATATTAAGTGAGCTGATTAAAATGGAAGTTGAAATGTATATAAGATGTAAGAATTTCCGCAGATATAATAAATTTTATTTTTACATTATATACATATGTATTTATTTTGTTCTTGATATTTAGTAAAGCTGTAAAATATCAAAAATTTTGTTTTAAATATTAAATAAAAAAGTATACTTAAACCGACTTTAAATCATAATGACAAATCAAATTTACTATATATTCGTTATTAATGAAATATTCTGCAGTTAAAGTACCAATGAATTGTTTAAAATTAAATGAGTAAAGTTAATTTATTGCGTAAAACTATGATAAAACAATTTTTGGATTTTTCCCTAAAAACCGTGGGTTAAGGTTACATCTGACGGATTTGTTTATTTTCATCTCCTAAAACAATTTAATTAGACCGACCAATAAGCACAATAGTTAATTATCGGATATTGTGCTAAAGCCCGATTAATAATGAATATTAAATAACGAACCTGCTTTTAAAATTTGAATTAGCTCCGACCACAGAAATAAAACGCCCATTATGAATTCCAATTGTTAATTTGTTTAATGATCTTTTATAATAATGAACGCTTTATTAGTAACCTATATTAAAACAATAATTAAAATGCTTTGTTATTAAAAAATTTAAAATTAATATTTAAAAACGTTAATATTAAAATTCTTATGGTTTATGATGGAAGGAAATTAAATTCTCTTACCTTTTTTCTCGTAGAAATTTATGAAAAATATAATAAAGTTTGAAAGAAAGCAAATATTTTCAATATTTTTAATATTTTTTATAGTACCTTAATTGTTCTTATTTTGAAATCCATATTTATAGTTTTATTGATTTATTGAAACTTTAAAAAATTATCAACATTAAAATTGAAAAATAAAAAAAAAGTATATATTATTAGTAATCCGTATGCATTATAATAATTTTCAGTTTGATTAATAATAAAGAAAAATATTTATATTACCTACATTTATTTTATTTGAATAACTCCCATTTTAATCATTTTGAACTTGAACTTATATTATTGTAGTTAAAATTTACATCTTTTCATTTTATTTCACTTTATATGTATAAACCTAACTACTAATTAATTTATCAATCAATTGATATATGTATATATATATATATATTTAAATTAAAT